>JZKD02S1400851.1:58611-109047 GCA_000966675.3 Picea glauca
CTTCAGGAATCAAAGAAGCTTCAATCAGTATGAAGGAAACTACAAAAGAATAGATCATGAACCCAGATGGACTACATCACAAAGAAGCCCACTTACTCCAAGGTATCAAAATTTCATTCTTGGTCATTGTTATACTTGCAAAATTTTTGGACATAAGGAAATTAATTGCAAAATCAATGAAAGGAACACATATGCAAGAAACATGAATGATGTAAATAGAAGATATGGAAATAATCATGGATTTTTCAACATAAGTTACAATTAATTTTCCCCATTGATGGACAAAAATATTGCATGCTACAAATGTAATTATCTTGGTCAAAAAGCACAAGATTGCAGATATATGAATGAAGATGTCCCTATGCCAACCACAATATGGAGAAGGAAAGAGATTCCAAACAATTAATATTGTCAAATAGCATTGACCGCTGAAGAATGTAAAGAAGAAGATGAATGGTACATAGACAGTGAATGTTCTTCACACATGACTGAGGATCAAGACAAATTCATTAGCTTGAAGAGAAAGGGTGCCAATGTTTCAATTGGAGATGACTCATCTGCCAAAATACTTGGAGAAGGTGTAGTAGATCTTGGAAGAAAAAATGTAAAAGAAAATAATGTTCTATTGGTTGAATACTTGAATCATAATGTACTCGGTGTTAGTAAAATGTGTGATCAAGGATACACTCTTACGTTTGACTCCCAAAAATGTAAAATCAGAGAAAATAACTCGGGAAGATTGGTTGCAACTGCAACTAGAAGACCGAACAACATATACATCCTAGACATGAAGAAGAGAGAGAAGATAGAAGCCACACAAAAGGATTCTAAGGAAGAAAAAGTCTCAAAGACAAAAAATAAGGATGAAGTATTATTGAGTGCCACATGTTTAGGGGGAGCAGCCCTAAAGAAGAGAGTTACATTTTTTCATTAAACTCAGGGGGAGTAGCCCTAACATTTTCCATTGATTTCAAAGGGGGAGAGAAATTGTGATCATTATGATAGGGGGAGCATGAGTGTTTCCATCAATGACAAAGGGGGAGATTGTTGGAAGATTGGTTGCTGTCATTGATGTCAACCCTAGTCATGGGTTTTGGACCGCAATATTGATAAAGGTATTTGGACATGAAGGACAATGCACATGCATATACACCACTCATGACTGGATAGTATACATCATGTTGTTTCCAGTGGTATGTGGCACATCACGTGGATCCTCATGGTTGAGGATAAATGAATTTTTGAAGATGACAAAGTGAATAGAAGAAGGAAGTACATGTAGGCCCTGAAGATAATTAAAGAAAATAATTACAAAATAAGAAAGTGTCAGGTCGGCCCTAATGTTAAAAGGAAGTGACATAAATGGTATAAATAAACATCATTATGCATTCATTTGATACAAGTCAAATTTCAGAAGTAATAAGAAGAAAAGAAGGCTGAATTTCAAGGGAGGATGAAGTCTTTTGGTGATTTGTTCTAAGGTATGTTATTTTCAAGTCATCTTACCATTTTTTCTATAACATTTTTGCTAGAATGATTCAAATGGTGAAATTGCTATGGTATTGAGAAGACATATAAAGGTACCTTTGGTAAAAATTTCATCTCTTTATTCGTTATAATTATGGAGATACACTTTGTGGAAGATAGGGTTTGTGACCAGTCCTGAAGCTAGTCAATAAACAGGTGTTCCAGGTAAAACAGTCATAACTTTTTCATCAAGAATCCAAATGAAGTGGGACAAATTTAATTGGAAATAGAACAGACTTTAGTTTTTTTTTTGTGATTTTCAGAATTAGATGTTAATTATTAACCGTGGGGCATTCTATGCAAGTTCACTCTCCTGAATAGACCAGAATTGAATAAAGTCTACCATTCTTTCTATAAGCTCTTTTTGGGGAGGATTCAAGGAGTGAAAATTGGAGGAGTTTCAGAAAATACATTGAGTAATATTATCTATAGAATAAGAGTACTCCAAGAATTGAAGAATTTCAGAAATTGAAGAAGTCTTAGGAATCATTATCAGGTTCTATGTGATGATTGGTTGATGGTGATGATTTAATGTAAAGTTTTATTATCTCTCATATATTCTTGGGTGGAAGGAAGGGGCAAGGATGGAGAGTTCAAATCTCTCTTGCTATTATAATATTGTATCTTCCTCTTGGAGGTTTATCCCTCCCTTTACATTTGGAAGCTATAGGTACCTTTGGAAGTCATTACTTCCCTTAAACAATAACTATTGATTATTTCTCATCTATTGTGCATGGTGTATTGTGGTGTATTGGTGTAACTATTATACTATTGTTCATTGCTCATTGGATATAGTTTAATGGTTTGAATATAAGTTGAAAAAGGTTTTAAATTGTACTTGATACTGATTCACCCCCCTCTCAGTATCAATAGGCACAAGGGGTGTGTTTTCTTAACTAATGGATTATGTTATGATGTTATGATTGTTATGAACTAAGGGAGTCACAAGGGGTCCCACCTACTAGTTATTATTTATTTATGACCCTATTATGATTATTACCTTTCCCCCACCCCTTAACTAAATTTAGTTGAGTCTTGTGTTGTCTTAATTAATAAGCTGGTTCAACTACTTCAACCAATTCTAATTTGTTAAAATCAGAAGTAAGGGGAGGAACAAGAGGGATAGAAGACAAAGAATGCTAAAGTTTTCTCTCTAAGTTGATGTTGAGATAGTTCATTTTTCATTCATTCATATATTCATCATAGCCTGATTCTCTTTTGTGACAGAAGGGTCTTATTATAGACAGAAATATTCAGGTTTGAATCAAATCATTCAGACACTTGTTCTTCAGAGGTGTTGATCTTTCTTTGATAGTCTGTGTAGACTTGTCTGTTTGTGAATTAATTTTCATGGTTGATAAAGGATATTGTGTAGAGTCGAGTGGGAAGAAATCTGTGGCAAGATGATACATCTTTTAGAGTTCAGTTTTGGTTTTCTTTCAGAGGTCCTTTTTTATGTTCCATCAGGAATTTCTAAGTTTGACTTTGGTCCAAGATTTCTATGTGAAGTTTTGTAAAGACAATGACTCTTTGGTGAATTGGAATGAAATAAAGGATTTTTTTATGTATCATATATATCGAGTATCATCTTGGTGTCTTTACTTATGTTCTTACATTTATTTCAGCAACTAATATGTTCATATAAATACATAAAAAGAGAATTTCCAACAAGCTTTTTGTTGATAAAATACTAGCCTAAGAACTTGTAATTAATACTCGTGAGTTAGGATATATATTTTGTTCGCTATAAACATAGGGTGATATTCTTGTCTACTTTACTTTAGCCAAGTAAAGTCTAAAAATGCTTGAGTAAGATCAATTCATATCTTTTCCTCAACAATAGGGTGGTGGGAGAAGTTCTTCTAGAGGAAGAGGAAGAAGAGGAGGACAAGTAATATGCTATGCATGTGGAAAGATAGGGAACATGTCTTGGGAATGTCCCAAGAAAAATAAAGAGGGAGGAGGTAAAGCTCACAATTCAGAAGAACAGAGAGGGAATGTTGAAGCAGAAGGAGCAGAGGATGGAAGATCCTTGATGTTGAGGAAGGTTCTCTTAAAACCAGAGGCAGAATTCGAAAAGCCAGTGCAGAGGAACTGTCTCTTCAGGACAACTTGCAAGACTAAATACATGGTATGCAAGGTGATAATAGACAGTAGGAGCACTAATAACTTAGTACCCACAGATATGGTAGAGAAATTGGAGTTGTAGACAAATTCACATCTGAATCCCTAGAAAGTCTCATGGTTGCAGAAAGGACACTAGGTAATGGTTACTAAACAATGCTTAGTTGAATTTAAGATATGAGGATATAGAGATGAAATTATATGTGATGTAATTCCCATGGATGTATGCCATATTTTATTGGGAAGACCATGACATTTTGACAGGAATGTTATTCATGATGGGAGGAAGAATACATACACCTTAGAGAAGAATGGTAGAACACACATGTAACTGCCAATAGAGGAGAATAAATTGAAAGAAGAAGCCAACACAAGAATACTTATCATGAGTGGGAAGGACCTTCTAAAAGAAGTCAAGAAAGAACAATATATGTAGTTCATTGTGGTGAGGAAACCCAGAGTTATCCTTACAAGTACTTCGATGGATGATTTTCCTGAAGAATTTCAGGAGTTGTTGGATAATTTTGATGATATAGTGGTGGATGAGCTACCTAACTCACTGCCACCCATCAGAAGTATCAGCCACCATATTGACTTGATACTAGGATAATGTCTGTCAAACAAAGTAGGATACAAATTGACACCTCGAGAGAATGAGGAAGTGAATAACCAAGTCCAATAATTGTTAGACAAGGGTTTGTTCAGAGAGAGCTTGAGTCCATGCACATTAACAACTGTGTTGAATCCAAAGAAGGATGGAGTATGGAGAATGTGTACAGACTCAAGAGCCATTAACATGATCACCATCAAATATAGATTTCCTTTGCCAAGAATGGATGATTTAATGGACTATTTAAGTGGAGCAAATTTATTTTTTAAAATAGATTTGAAAAGTGGGTATCACCATATTAGAATGAGAGAAGGTGATGAGTGGAAGACAACCTTTAAGAGAAATGAAGGTTTGTATGAGTGGCTTGTTATGCCATTTGGCTTAACAAATTCCCCGAGTACTTTTATGAGGCTGATGAATGAGATACCGAAAGATTTCATTGGCAAGTTTGTGGTGGTATATCTGGATGATAGATTGATCTTTAGCAGGACTAAAGAGGATCATTTGAGGCACCTGACACTAGTGATGAGGAGACTACAATAGGAGAAGATGTTAAATATTAAGAAGTCCTCTTTTATGAAGACATAACTCATTTACTTGGGTTTAGGGATATCTTCAAATGAACTAAAGATGGATCCATTGAAGGTGAAAGAAATCAAAGAATGGCCATCACCAAGGAGTATGTTTGAGGTAAGGAGATTGCATGGATTAGCAAGTTTCTATAGGAATTTCATCAAAGACTTCAGTGGAATTTGTGCACCAATGATGGATATAGTGAAGAAGAATCACAAGTATTTTAAATGGAAAGAGGAGGCTGAGAGGAGATTCAGTATATTGAAGAAGAAAATAACAGAACAACCAATTATGGTCTTGCCAAATTTTGAAAAGACATTCCAGGTGAGATGTGATGCAAGTGGAGTTGCAATTGGAGTAGTTTTGAGCCAGGATAATAGACCTATTGCCTATTTTAGTGAGAATTTGAATGAGACCAAGAGAAAATACTCCATGTACGATAAGGAGTATTATGCCATAATTCAAACCTTGAAGAAGTGGAGACATTACCTTGTCCCACATGAATTTGTCTTGTATAGTGATAGCCAGGCTTTACAATTCATAACCAGACAAGAAAAATTGAATTAGAGGCATGCAAAGTGGGTTGAGTTTATGAAAATTTTTATTTTTTTCATGAAACATATTGTTGGGAATGTTAACAAATTTGTTGATGCATTAAGAAGGAGATGTTTGATTCTACATGAATTTCAGGTGAAGACCTTGGGGTTTGAATACCTTAAGGACATGTATTGTGATGATGCAGATTTCAAGGAAGCATATGAAGCATGTGAAAATCTTGTGCTGAGAGACAGGAGCCAGTGGACAGAGTATATGATTCAAGAGGGACTGTTGTTCAAGGGAAATCAATTGTGCATACCAAGATGCTCAATGAGGGATAACATTTTGAAGGAAAAGCACAGTGGAGGATTGAATAGACATTTCAGCCATGATAAAACATTTTCACAGTTGAGAAGTTCATACTATTGGCCAGGTATGAGAACAGAGGTGATAAAGTTTGTGAACAGATGTAGAATCTGCCAACATGCAAAAGGAAAAAGACAGAACACTAGGTTGTATCAACCATTGCCAATACCAGAGAGGCCTTGGGATGCAATAAGCATGGATTTTGTGTTGGGACTGCCAAGAAAAAAAACATGATTTGATTCCATATTTGTGGTGGTCGATAGATTTTCAAATATGGCACAATTTATTCCATGCCAGAAGAGTTGTGATGCAACACATGTTGCAAATCTGTTTTTCAAGGAAGTTGTGAGACTTCACAACCTATCCAGAAGCATTGTCTCGGACAAAGACACACAATTTGTTGGTCACTTTTGGAGAAAATAGTGGAAGAAGTTAGGGACATATTTTTCCTTCATCTCAACTTATCACCCTCAGACTGAGGTGGTAAATAGAATTTTGGGAAAATTTTTGAGGAGTTTGGTTATTGAGCACCATAATCAGTGGGATCAAATTCTTCCACAAACAGAATTTGCATACAATGACTCACTAAACATGAGCACTGGAAAGATCCCATTTCAAATATTATATGGAATGCAACCCAGAGGATTATCTAAGTTGAGAGACTTGGAATAGAGTGAGATCGGGAGTGTTGGAGAAGAAGATTTTGTTGTAGAAATGCAGAAGCTCCATAGCCATATCAGGGGATAGTGGTAGAGTTCTAACCAGGAGTACAAGCACAGAGCTGATCAACATCACAGGGAACTTCAATTTGAAGTAGGAGATCATGTTCTGGCACATTTCAAAAAAGAAAGGTTCCCTAGGGGGACATATAACAAGTTAAAGATGAAGAAGATAGGACCATGTAAGATCTTGAGGAAGTTTGATGCAAATGACTATGAGGTTGAGCTGGCATATGATGTGTACATATCACCCATATTCAATGTTTCATATATGTATCCTTATAGGAGAGATGACACATAGGGATCAGAATATCAAGAGAAGATTATGTGGGAGAAACAAATGCCTATATCAGAAAAACCATAGATGGAGAATATTTTTTATCAAAGGATTAGCAAGAAGACTAGAAGGAAGACCTATTTTGAATATTTGGTCAAGTGGAAGGGAAACCCAATAGAAGATGTCAATTGGGAAAATGAAGCTACTATCCAGAAGCATGGAAAGTCTGTGCAGGAGCTCATGGACATGAGTCCATAATTTTTTGTCAAGGGGAGTGTCATGTAGGAGCATTGTTGGCAAGCACGCAGAGTAGGACCACTCAACGCATGGGAATATTTTTGGAATCTCTGAGTAGACAAGTAGTTGGGGGGAACCCTAAGAACCCTCTAAGATAAATAGAGGTTATGTACTCCCAAATGAGGATAGATGCAAGTTAGTAGGAGATTTCTGAGTTTTTAGTTTTTGTTTTGATTATAGTTGTAGCCATTTTCACTTTTGAATATAACAAAGGAAAATTGACCTAATGCATGGTGTGAAAATTGTTTGTAATTCCCTGCTATTGTGTTTTAATGAATGAAAGAATGAATTTCGTTAGGAGTAGATGGAATTGTGAATGTTAGGATAAGTTTCAATTGTTTCTCTTATGTCGAGTGGTGCAAGGTGTGCACACGAAACACAAGGAGTGCATTGACATGATTTGTTTCAGTTCCAAATCTCAAAAGAGATAACATGAAACTTTCCCTTTGCAAGGAGTGCAAAGTGACTATTGCAAGGCATGCACAGTCATCTGTAGGAATGCGAACCTGCATAAGAATCTATTACAAAGTGCACACAGAGAAAAAGGAGAACACCAAGAGGGCAAGAGGAATTTCTCTTTGGATCTGAGTTATCAAAATCCTTGAAACACAAGGAGTGGACAAGAATTCAAAGTATTCACGAGACCAAGCTGAGGAGGAATAAAGATTTTCATAAGTTTTAACGAGATCCAAGAGTTAGAATCACAGGAGGAGCAAAGGATGAAAACCTTTGAAGACTTAGAAAATTTTCTAAATTAGAAAATATCATAAGCTCAGAAAGAGGAGCGACATTGGTCATTGGATCATGATGCCAGGATCAAAAACCATATAATTCAAGGTAACATACATGAGGTTTAATGCTTCGTACACACAAGAGAGAGAACCCACCAATATTTGAGACTTGAACTTCCCGAAGTCTGGAGTTCTGGATCCCTGAAGTGAAATCTCAGTCGTTGGATCGATCAAGGGAATCTAGACCATCAGATATCATGAGCTCGATAGGAAGAAAGTTTGAAACTTGAAATTCCTAAAGTGCGAAGATCCTGAGAGCCAAAGAGAAACTACATCATTAGATTCAGAGGGGTATGTGTCGACGGGTCATGAAATCTAGAGGAAGGCCAAGCCGAGGTGTTGAAACACCCAAAGCTTGAAGAGTCATAGAGCCGAGAGCCATCGATCTATCTGTGGAAACTTGTCATCATATCGTGAGCTATGGGAAATTTATCGTGGGATTTTCAGACTGAGAAATAAGATCAACGAATCTCGAAGGCCCGAGGACCCAAAGTGAATCCGAGCCATCAGATCTTGAGGAGACGTAGCAAAGATCTGAGAGCTTTGGGTAAAGTCCCAAAGTGATCCATAGCCATCAGTTTCAGGGGAGATATGGCATGAATCCATGTACTCTGGGTAAAGACACGAAGCAATCCTCAATCGTTGGTTCGAGGTGGAGATGTGTCATCAGATTATAGCCTTCAGATAAAATCATTGGCGTGAGGGTGAAGTATGAGATTTGAAATATCTGAAGTTCAAAACTCAGAGGATATATCAATTATTGATTGAGAGGAGGGTCTCATACCATTTATCCAAGTTGAAAATTCATGCACCTAAAGTGAAGGTAGGACCATTGATTGAATAGGACAGGTGTCCGCATATCGTTAGCTCCTGGAAATTGGAGTACGGAAGCATGCAAGGTTTATATTTCAAAACCCTAAAGTTCGGGGGCCCACAAAGATCACAGTCATTGATCAAAGGGGACAAGTGTCAGCAGATCTTCCGCTCTGGAAGATTGCTTTGCAAAGGAAACCAAGGTTTGAGGTTCGAAAGTTCTGAAGTCTAGAATTCTGAATCGATCACAGTCGTTGATCGGAAAGAGGGAGATCCAAACTGTTGATTCCAAGGAAAATATCTCAATTGTCTAGTTGAAAGCATTGTCAAGAGTGTGAGATCGATGATCTTCTCACATTTCAGGGGTATAAATTGCTCAACCTTTACGAGGTTGAGGGCAGACACAATCGCATGTAGGCGTGAAGTCATTGCCCAAGGTCACATCTGAAGAAGGGAAAGAGAAAAGGCACTAATGCCAACTCTAAGATTATGTAGAGAGTGAAAGGGAAGGCCATGGGTATCGTGAAGACTGCGCAGGAAGCCAAGAGGGCCTGTGTCTAATATAGAATGAGACCTGCAAGGTTTCAGAGAGTCATTTGACTCCAAAATCAGAGATCCTGACCAGGAGGTTGCACAACCCTTAGGAGAGAAGGGGGTCTGCACCAAAATGATAGCATTTTTTTTCTCAAAAATATGTTTTGATCTAGGGTCTTGTCTTAATACAAACCACCAATCCCTATCCAACACATTCGGGTAAAAAAACACTTGGTTGCAGTGTTTTGGGAAAACATAAGTCTCCTTAGCTTCATCCCACATCTTTCTATATTTGATACATATCAACTCACTATCATGATATTCCTTTACATTATTTCGATCAAAGGTGTCCCACCACTTGAACCTAAAAATAACACATTGGAAAGAAGAGAAGTCCACCAAAAAATAGAATGTACACAAAGATATTATTATCGAGTTATTTCACCCAAACCCTATGTTTAGTGCATCCTCTTCAACATGTGAGTAATGAACATATGCATTGTATTTATCTCTGACTTGTTCAACAACCCAACTTTTGGGACATATCACTAGCATATTTTCTTTTAAATGATAAGGATAAGGCATGCTTATACCATTCAACCGTCTAAATTATTTCATGTCACTATCCCATTTCCTCCTCATATGTTCGTACAATCCAACCCAGGACTGTGTTTCCTCTGAATTGTAAATAATGAATTTATATATATATATATATGAAATAAAAATGACATATAGTATGTATCAGATCAAAATATACATTATGAAGTTTAGTGTGAATAGTTATTGTGTATAAATTTGACAAACTATAAGTCACTTATATCAAGCGCCTTTTTCCATTCATTTTTTATTGATCACTACTACAGGTCAAACATAATAGTTGGTGTTTTGGAGGGAATATGGGTTGATGACATCCATGGCTATGATGAGTCACAAACTTCGTACTTTATCCTTGAATTTTTTGGGCCATGTATCCTATTTATGATTCATGACTATTGAATCTATTGGGATTCATATAACGTCTGACTCACTTATGTGTGAGGCATGCCATCCCTACAACATAGCTAATTCTTTGCAATGAAAGACCCTTTGAATCCTTGGGATTATAGGCATGTGCCTCAATATCTTATGAGGAGGACCATGTGATTTACCATTTTTATTTAATTTATGATAACTTTCATGCCCATATTTCAAACATATCTCTTTGTCTACATATTCTCCTCTATATGGAATACAATCATTTAGACATGCATGATATGATATGTACTCATCACCCAATATTTTCGATGTTTTATTTTCCTCTTCGCAGCTACCGAGCAAGACATTATCACTTGGAAGAACCTTATCTTTGAATAACCTGTAGTTAGTGGGAAATAGAAATGTACACTTTTATTTAACGTTCATAAAATTGATTTTTTTTAATGTTGATTGTGTGACAATATTTCTCAAATTGTAAGGGACTTAATGAAGATTAGTTACCTCAATATTGCCAAGAAACGTGAATTTGAATTGCCAAACTTTTATTTCAAGTTGTACAGTAAGATTGTTGTCCCTAGTCGGGTATACTTTCACCGGCTAAATCCAAAGAGAGGGGTGGTGGAAGCATATTTCAGAATTTTGAATAAGGTATAAGTGTTATGAGAATCATCCCCTCGATCATCTTTAGGGAATGCATATAACAACATTGTTTCCATGGAATTTGTATCCCATAACTAATAATCCATACCAACTTCTATTTCATTAAATCCATTACCAACTTGTGAAGAACTATTGTTGTTGTAGTCATTCCTAATTGGTGAATCTAGACGTAGTGGGAATTGAATAGGTGATTGATTCAACCATTCTTGGTATGCTTCCTCTATGAATTGTGCTTTTATTGTAGCCTTCTCTCAATTTGACATTGTAGTGGGGTGCAATGGAAGATGATAGGTAGGTCGTTCATCGTCACTAGAATCCTAATTTTGAAAATATTGAATATTAGTACATCGATAATATTAGTAAGCACAACGCAATTGGTTTTTTCAAATCACATTATAAAAAACAATTATTACCATCGCTAACCTGGGATTGCAGCTAGAAGATGGCATGTTACTATTGTTAGGGTAAAGTGGTTGTCAATTTTCATCTACCAACTACTTGCGGTATGTTTCTCCTAATAAGAGATTCCAAAGTTTTTGAATTGGTACTTGAATATTATATGCATCTGAACTTGATTCTGAATCAGGATCCTGCAAATTTGTTTGATACATTTTCATTATGTTGACATGGATAACACAAATGAATTCAATTAGATAATCAAAATATAAATAAAATTCAAACTTACTCAAAATGGAAAAGGAGAACTCTGCAATGGACTTTGAGCAATGTGAAATGGGCTGGAATTTGAAGAATTGGCCATTTGATATTGTAAGCTTCTCTCCCCACATTTGAGCAAAATCAACAGTAAATTATTTTTTAGAATAAGGAGACCTTAAGAGAAAAATGTATACTATGATGTACTACAAGTCATGTGGATGCATCATGAAAAATAATTTAAGATGAATATATTATTTTGTGTGAAAATAAAAATTCAGATAAATTTGAAAACATAATGGTGTATTACTCTAACAAACACACATCAATGCATCTATAACATTGTAAAGCACTAGGCATTTATATATGCATCGCATTGGTCCCATGAATTGAAATAATAAAAACAAATTATCCAAAATAGGTGCTCCAAAATTTTTAAATGCATTAGTGTGTCATATACATATCCACACCAATGCATTCAGCGAATAAATGCATTGATGTTTTGAAAAGAAACAAAAATTGTGACACTGTTTTTTTAAGATTGAAAAATGAGCAGGAATTTAAATTTTAATTTCATAAAGTCATTTAAATAGTAAAATAATATTCATTGTTTCATTGTTTTACCAAAATTTATAGTGGAAATATTTGCAAGAGAGCTGTATCGGAAAGCACTGTGGAGGAATATAATACTTTAGAACAATAGGATTTATTCAAAAGATCATAATTTGAAAGTAAATGTGGTGATTCATTTAAAACATTTTTCATAAATTATTTCATGTGTAATAAGCTATTCGGTATTTTATTATTTTTCCAAAATTTATAGGGTACAATTTGCAAGAGAGACATACAGAGGAGCATTGTGGAGCAGCAAATCAATACTTTTGAAAGTAGAGTTATTTAGAAGATCAGAATTGGAAGGGTATGGTAATTCATTGAAAACCGTTTTGGAGAAAATAAAAATCGAAGGGTTTGTGATTCAAGAAAATAAATAAAAATAATGCATACTTACCTTAAACCCTTTCTTCTTCTTGTTTGTATGACTACAATACTTCAAATTAGGGTTTAACTCACTCTATCACTTCATAATTATAGCTTTTCATTTTAGTTTTTTAGATTTAATGGGTTTATGTTTCCATATAAAAATCATTTGACATGTGATGCATCGGATCCAAACCCTCTCATCCCTATCATGTTTTTTTTTAACAATTTTGGGTAATCAGTGTGTCTTATTTAATATAACACATCAATGCACTTACATATGCAAACACACCGACTATGCCACAAATAATTTAAAAAAATTCATTCATGGATGTGTAAATTTATTTATTTATGGTAATTTTTTATTTTCATTTTTTTCAATTGGAGCAGTGTTGTTAACGATAATTATTGCACAATCCCTAGTTATAGATAAGTCAATGATGGAGTGCACTGTTAAGGCACTCTGTAAGTGAAAGTCATCAGCTTGAAACCCTGGGCACACCTCAAATCTATCCATGTTAAGGGTTGGTGAGGTCTAGGATGGGTGCGATCCCTAGGTGATTTTGACAGCTTAGATGCCCCTAGTTCATGGCATCTCATCCACAAGACAATCCTGCAAGTCATGGATATTTAGCTAACAAAAAGAAAAACTATACTTATTGCATCGTTGTAATTTAATATTTAAAAAAAACATTAACAATGCATTTATAACATTAAACACATCAGTGTTGTTAACGATATATTGTGCATCTCTCTAATTTATTGTTCTTTTAAATATTTTTTATAGTGATGTGTTTGATAACATGTGACGCAACGATTCTTTAATATTAATACAGTGCACTAGCATACTCTTTTTGATGAAAATTATGTGATTTATTTATACAATATAATTAATATCTTTTGTATTTAATGGTATAGGTTGTATATTGATAAAAAAAATGTATGAGAATGGTTCAAATAACAAAATTTCTGATGGATACAAATATAGCACATCCATAAAGGAAAAAAAGGCAAGTTCTTTGTAAATTTTATACTAAATTAAAATGTTAAAAGGGCAAGTTCTTTGTAAATTCTATAAAAAATTAATATGTTTGAACTATATGTAAGTTTAACTAATATGTATTGGTTAGTGTGTTTCCTGCAGAGCCATAAAATGAGGAAGCTCGATAAGATTGTTTGTGATCTAAGTGTAGAAGAGCGTAAAATATTGATGGAAAAATTGCAAAAGGATGAACCAAGTGAATGAAAAATTCTATTCAATATGAGTTTTTTTTTTAATTTTCATTAATTTTTTACTTAAAAATATTAGATAGCATGTTCAAAACAATCTATTAATTCACATATGTTTAATGTTCTACAATTGGTACCAACAATGAAGGAACATAATATCGTCCTAAGAAAATACAAAATTATAGAATATGTAAATGATGATGAATTGGTCCTTAGCTCATCTGGAGTGTTGTTGGAAGTTATTGAAAGGGGGAAAAACTTTTACAAAACTATGAGGGATATAGTGGAATGACTGTATAGACGTAATTTCCACTTACAATACAAAAATCAATCCAATGATTCGAAGAACTGGGTTATATCTAAACTATAGGAAGCGTTTCCATAGAAATGGTCAATGAGACCTGTAAGACTTACAATAGCAAAAACATACAAAAACAAAAAGGAATCATTCAAAAAGTAATATTCCTAAAAATGTTTTTCTAGAATATGTATATATTACTACAATTCATTCCTAATTTATTAATATAGGTCTTGTTATATTTAGTTTTCATATATCAATATAAAAATATTTAATTGGCATGTTACTTTTTTCAGGAAGATTCTGAAAATCCGAAAGGATCAACGAGATAATATCCAAAATATGCAAGTAGGAATGTCTAAAAAAATGTACGAGGAGATGGTAAAAGAAATGGAGATAATTGCATCATAGGAGGAGCCATCTCAACAAAAATGTGCTTCAAATGTATGAAATCATTGAATTTTTCTATTAGGTACATATAAATAAATAATTTAACATTAATTATTAATTTTCAATTATTTTCTTGCAGAAAAGAAAACAAAATGTAACTCATTCAACACACAAAACAGGATGACAAGGAATAAAAGGGTGGATAGAAAAAGTTGGTGAGTAATTGTTATTTCCTTATAACATTAACTTAATATTTCATTTTTGTATATTTTAAGTTGTTTTACAACAACCATCCTTGAATATCTTCAAACAAGTGCTAACATACAAAGAAGAGCCATCACAAGAATTGATTGACATTGGGCTAAGTAAGGGTTGTGAGTATATGTTGGCATATCAAAAATTAATTGTGAAATTTGTAAGTATCTATGTTGTTTTAGTTCTCTCATTTTATAATTAATGGAACAATTTTTTTTTTTTATATTACACCTATAATTTATTATGGGGTATATTAAAATTGCAGGAAACAAAGTATGGAAATGTGCCAACAGAAGAGTTGTTGAAAGAAGGCATGAGATTTGGTTTTGAAAAAATGTTTATCATTCAATACTCGATTCTTGCTATGGTATGCCACTTTTCAATTTACATTCATGTATATTATTTATTTCAATTTTCATTATTCTCACCAATGCAAATACACTCATTACACTTTATTTTTATCTTTTTAGATGGAATCATTTGAAGAAGAGGACAACAATCGAGCCAATCAACAAAACATGTGAACAAATAACCCAAGTCATGGAAGTATCTTGAGCATGTCTGACAATAGTTCCAGTGAATAGTGATGATCAATATACTTGGATATCAATGCAAGCTATTGTATTTTTGAAATAATTGTATGTGAAAAATGGACATTTTGTTTAATGTAATGAGCATAGTATTGTCCCAATTGAACACAAGGGGTTACCAATAAGGGTCCCATTTTGCATGACAAAGAGCCTTTTATTCATATAAAATAAAATATGTTTTATTTTATTCTTTTGTGTTGTCCAATGTTCCTATGAAATGTTACATCGTTGAATAAATATATGGATGATTAAATATTATAATGAAGAGATGAAAGCATTGATGATATAACAAGATAATCCAAACATCATATCCAAATGGACTAATAAAAATTTAATTTATATGAATACTCCTTATAAGATATATGTCAATTTTTTTATAAACAATGGATTTGAAAAATAACAATAATTTTGCACTGTCACAGGTCAATGCTTCTAAAAAAAGAAAATGACAACTGGTGCATTCAATGATAAAAAACATTAGTACCTTTAATTATAACAAGCACCGATGTTGTAAAATAATACGCACCAGTGTTGACATAAATTGAAAAAGAACTGATATTAATAATATTTAACAAAAAATTATAATAATAATACAACTTATTGTTGAATTCAATTTATAAGTGCATTGGTGCTTGTCTTTCATAAGTCTACATCAGAGCCTTATCAACATCATGCATTAGTATTGTTTGTTTTTTAATGCACCGGTGCATGTTATCATTGATTTTCCCAGTGCTTTATTCCTATTAAGGCACTGATGCACTTATGTTTATAAGAGCATCGGAGCCCCATATTTCTTGGACAACCTCAGTGATTTGCTTGACATGTGAGAATTGAGGCTTTAAGTTCAAGAACACATCGATGCTCAGTATCATATATTTGACTAGTGCATTATTGTTATTAAAGCACCAGGTTGTAGTTTGTATAAATGCACTGGGGCTCCAATATGTTAGGACTCGTTCGATGCCTATTGTGCAATGTAGGCACCGATGCATTAATGTTTTAAGTGCACCGATGTGTATGCCCTGTGATGAGAACCACATGGAAAAAAATCCACTACAACCTCCGCCCATCAAAAAAAATTTAGTTATAAAAAATTTACTTTATAATCTTCGCAAAACCATCCACTACAAAAAAAAATGTTTTCACGAAGGTTTTTTTCAAAATATTAGACAATTTTTTAACACTAAAAGCCTCCACTATAACCTCCACTAGAGGGTCTTTTCCTTGTAGTTCTCAACCGTGAGGAACTACGTGGCGTACCACATATCATTGGAAATGGAATGATGTGTAATATCCATCCATGATAGTCTTACATGCATATTCATTGATATTGATTCATATTTATACCGCAAACAAAATTGGGTCCCTTACCCATACCTTTGTGCTACCGAAATTCACTACTCAACTTGTCCAAGGGTTGACATCAATCTCAAAAATCACTATCCAAAAGTTGACATCAATGACAACCAACTTTATAAACCAATTTTCCAACAATCTCCCCCTTTGGCATTGATAGAAACACCAACATTGATGACAACACTTAGACATGACAATACCCATGCTCATACTTCCCGTGTGATCATTGATCCTCATAAATGTTTCTATTTCTCCCCCTTTGACATCAATGTAAAATAATATCTCCCTTTGGGGTTGATCCCCCTTATTGAACTCTCCTTATGGTTGCTCTCTCTGTATGCATGATCCTTTGGGTTGCTCCCCCTATCTAAATTCCTTCAATCTTTCTTTGTGTTTCTAAGCCCTTGACTAATCTCTCTCCCTACATATGATTAATCTCCCCCCTTTAAAAAATGGGATCACTTTGATGCAATGTTGATGGAATGGATTCCAATGCTCCCTTTATGATCATCTCTATCATCTCTCCTCTTCAACTCATACCTTCGTTCTTATATTTGTGTCTGACAACTTATTGGAATGGTATTTCTACCTGTCTTCCTACTTCTATTTCTCTCCCTTTGAATTTTTTCTATATAAAAATTGTAGGGATTCCATTTACTTCTTGAATCAAGGTAAATTTTCTAAAATAACCTTGTAGAGAATTTTCTTGGCTAGTCACCCACATTCTTAGTTTGGAATCTACTATGTTTGTAACATGAAATGTTATATATGTCATTCATTATTCCATGCATGAAAAATATATCATCTATTGGGGTTATATCATCTCAAATGAAATTTATTTCCAACTAAATAACCTCAAAAATAACCATTAACTCTATATGGCTTCTTACCTCATTTTCTCCATTTCTTATGATCATGTTTTGAATATTTTCCTCTGGAAACACATGTGGATTTTGAGATAAAATCAATTTATGTGTGGAATTCCATTTTGTACATACATAAATCCAAATACAGTTTATATCCATTCCACAACAATTTCATACCAAAGTTCAAAAGGTTAATATTCAAATAGAGAACATCAAGGCTATCCTTAGAGGCAACTTTCTTCCTCACTAGAAAAGGGATTTATGATTTGTCCAAAGAATTCACTGTAATTAGAATATTTGGTAGTAAGGAGAAACTTATCCTTTTACCATTTTATAGATTAGATAATCTCTTTATTATACAAGTATGCAGGAAATAAAAAAATTGGGCTTGTTTATTCCATGACAAAAGGAAAAGATAGTTTACACCCTTTCCATGGAAAATTGGGAATTGCATTAATAAACATATAACTCATCTAAATGAGTTGGTGGGACATCATGAATAGATGGGTTTGAAGGAAGCCAAACTTGTTGAAGGTTTGACCCATATAACAAATTCACTACACATATGTTGGAAAAACATGATCACATAGAAATAAAATAAAATAAATGTGGAAATAAAACATAGAAGATACACAACACAATAGAGACACAGATATATGTGGTTCACCCAGTGTGGGCTACATCCACCAGATAAATTTCAGAGAAATTTCCAGGTCCTTCCTCTATTATTATCCAGGAAATGAAGGGATACAACCTACACCACACCCGTTGTAACTTACTCTTATTTCTCTCATAGTATCCTCCCTCAAAATACAATATTTGAAATGATACATAGCCGCAATACATTTCCCTCATAAAAGAGAGTTTACTTCTAGGGAAAAAACCCTAACATAACTTCTACTGTCATATATGTGACCTTATAATGAATAGTCCAGATCTACAATGAAATTACAATATACATTTACAAGGAAATTTTTCCTTCCGAGGCTCACTTTCCCCCAGACCCCGCAGAGGGGTAACCCCCTCTACACTCCCCCGCATGGAGGATTTTACATTATTCCATGGTGTAAATTCATATGGGGTATAAACACGGCTGAAAAAAAATACCTCTGAATCAGGAAGATAATCAAGCTCCACAAGCAACAACATATGTAGTTGGTGGGGTATTCTTCAGACTTCATTAGTGTTGAACATTTTCAACAAGGTGGTGGAGATAATTTGAATCTTCTGGAACTATTGGCCTACCAAAATTCAAACAATTCAGGAGAAGTAAATAGTACAAATGAAGTACACGAATAACAAGATGGAGAAAAAACAAACCAAAACCCTAACTCATATGAAACATCTCAAAGAAGCACTTCATCTAGAATAAAGAGAAGAACCAGTGGAATGGATACCAAAAAGATACCAGCTAGAGGATCAAACAATGGTGGAGATAAAAATACACCAAGGAAAAGCCTTGAGAAAACACATGTTTCATACACTCCTATAAAAATAAAAATAATTATATCATTAGTGGAAATAAATGTATCAGAAGACAAGGAAATTCCATGTGTGATGGACATGGATGAGATCCTTAAAGAAACTAACTGGTCAGTGCAAAGGTTGTTAGAGACAAGAGAAATAGTTGATACTATTTTGACTAAGGACCTTGAGATATTTGAAGAGGAATTTGTCACTCTGCACCACACAGACTTACAATCGTGAAACCAAAAAATTATTGCTAGAACATGTTACTACCAAGAATAGGAAGTCACTTCAATGATGGAAATATTCAATTGACTTGCATGGAGTAACACCATATAAAATTGAATAATTTCATGGAGCTACTAGATATGGATTAAAAAATTCAAATGACAAAATGGAAAGAGAGAATTTGGAACTAAATAAAAGGGTAAAAGAATTAGAAGTTGCTTTGATACTAGAACCATTGTTCTAGTACCATTACGTCCTATGTAACCTATACTTGAATTGGAGGAGATCCTCAAAAGTAGTACGAAATACAAAGGTACATCTGTTGGACAACTGAGAGGGGGGGTGAATCAATTGTTACCGTCCTTAAACAATCATGCTTCTTTTAAACTCTTGTTGAGACACTAAATGATGATCACAATAATGCAGGGAAATAAACAATGGCACATTCAGCATCAGCCACATATATGAGAACCATAGAGACAGATATTTCCTAAGGAAACCCATACAGGGTAAAAACCTCTTTTTCTTTATATGATAAGTAATGGTTACAATCTTTACATTATCATACATATGATAACCAACTCATAATGAGGCTACAACCTCTGTTTAGCAAGCTGCAACTTGTTGAGAACACCAACTCTCTGTTTTCTCTAGCACCCACTAGAAGGAAGCACCAACTCCCTGGTTTTTCTAGCACCACCTAGAAGGAAGCACCAACTCCCTAGTTTCTCTAGAACCAACTAGAAGGAAGCACCAAATCCCTGTGTTCAAGAACCCACTTGAATCTTCGAGGACAACAGACCTCCCTAGCACCTCCCAACCACCCTAAAATATAAATCTTTTCTTCTGAAACTTATTACAGTGATATAATGTTCAACAATGGCTTACCCGACTTATCACTATTATGCTGCATTTCATTACTCTGTCTGCCTCATTTCCTTTCTGCTCACATCACTTGCATTGTCTGGTCTTATACTTTTTATGCTCTATGTGCCATCTACATTCTCTGTACATTTCCTCTTCTGTGTTATTCAGCTGTTGCACTCTCCTCCTTCTTCACACCTTTACCAACAACACTCACAACAACCTCCAACAGCAACAAAAACCCCATCTCTTCTCTGTACCATGTATTTATAGCTTCTGTGCACCTTGTGCATGCAGTGTTCGCAATGCCTCTGCATGCTGACTCTGCACCATTATCCTCCACCTCTCGAGTGCTCTGTTTGATTATCATCGTGACTCTTCAGCTTCTCTGGTGGTTCACCTCGCGTGTCCAGCATCACTGTATGTTATACTGAGATTATTCAGTCTCTCTGGTAGTTTAATACTCTTCGTCTTCTCTGAGACAGTCGAACTCTTGATCTTCATCGACCCTAATCGACGGTTCATGATCTTGGTGAATCAATGGTCCTGATCTCATCGTGATCTCGCATCTTGTTGTTCCTTCGTTGGAGATTTTCGTCACTCCAAGTCACGATAGGCGAGACTCTGAGATGGAGCTCAGATCAACGGTTCACATCTTTTGATGTATTGATGGTCAGGATTTTATCGTGATCTCGCATCTCGTGAGTTTAGTGGTTATGTTTCTTGCTTTTCCAAGTCACGAGTCGTGAAACTCCGAGATGAAGCTTTATGGTGCTCTGATCTTTCGCCACGCATCCTCTTGATCCAATGATCCTTGATTAAATCGTGATCTTGCATCTCGTTGTTCCTTTGACTTTCTAGTCAGCGAGATGACGATATCTCGCCATGTGTGATCCCCCGCACAGATCCAACAGTCCTCCTGTGATCCGGATCCGATGGTTGTCCTTTTCTCTCTACCTCGTGACCTCGCGACTTGGAGTACCCAATGTTTGGACTCTCAACCTGGAAACTCTCGAGTTCGCAAGATCTCTTGATCTCTCGCCACCTGTCCCCCAAGATGGACGGCTATAAATCTCTCGCCACTTCACCGCCTCGCATCCTCGTGCCTCACGAATTTGAACACCCAATAATTGGGCCTTTATCCTGTGAACCCCTGAGTTCGTGAGATCTCTCTGATCTCTGCCATGCGTCCTTCCTAGATGGACGTTCCTCATGCTGTCGGGAATTTTGGATGGGATCCAATCGATCAACGATGCTTCTCCTCTAAGTTTACACATCCTTCATACTTCGAAGAATTTCGACTCTACACTAATTCCTCCTAAGCCTACGTTGTTCATGTTTGTCCATCGATGCACATTCTGATCCTTCCATCTTCACTATTGTACTTTCCATCAATGACAAGTGTACGCTATCTGTTAAACATTTGCCAACAACATCAAGTTTATTACAGGTCGTAAGAAAATATGTTGGTGATGTCTTTTGACGCTTGAATTCATTAGGAGAGAAAAGACAACCACACAGGGATACAAATCCCCCTGTGTTTTTATAGAAGTGATACTCCTATTTATTTTAAGATTTTCTTAGGACTCTAGATTTTTAGAATATGGGTGATCTAAAAATGAAAAAGGCTTATGTGTACAAATTTGCAAGTGAAATATTTATGTGACTTAGGAAATTGGATCAAGTTTGCAAGAACATAAAATTAATGAGTTTTTACTTAATATGAGAAGCATAAACAATCATAAATACCCATAAAAAAACAAGCACATAACACAACAAAATGATAAAGGATTTCACCCCTCTCTTGGGCTACATCTCCTGGTTAAGCTTCCAATGGATCATTTTCATTATATTCTCAAAGTGTCAAAATCATTTCTTTGCAATGATCTAAATACAAAATAGATGGCTTCAATGGCTCCAAAATGTCCAAAAACCCCTAGTTGGGTTGTTCTTGCACCTAGTTTGGCCAAAAAATGGAGAAAATACACTTCCTGGAAGTTTTTCCCCAATAGCATGTTGTACCTACTTGCCAAAACACACTCTGTCAAAATTCAACTTGGCCCCAAGCATTTTCCTTGCCAAAACCCACCACCCATGCCCATTCTACAATCCGGGGAAAACTGTCACATAGTTAGTGACTGGCACCTTTCTTGGCAAAGATAGTGGTTGCATGGCCCCTCATGTGGCCAAGCGTCGACCAAAATTATAGCACCCATCCACAAATCTATTGGAACCTTTGCATTGTGTTCATGTGGTAAGGAGTAAGATTTTGTGACCAAGGATGGGGCTAAGCCCCGACCCTTTTCCACCTGAATGGAACCTTAACACAAGCTTAAATAATTGATTTGAACTACATATGTTAAGAACTAACGTAGGCGGTCTAGTAGCCCAGCCTTTTCCAAGACTCTTCCCCCCACATCCAAAGGTCGGGGGCTAGATCCTGGTGGCCTCCATAAAATTTTACACCAACAACCAATAACGAGGTTCCATGTGGAAGTCCCTTGCTGGGCCACGTGGCATCCTTCCATTCTCCTTTTGTACATGACACGTGTCAGCACACCATTGGTCCATGTCTCTTCCAACAAAGCTTCCATGTCATTACCTAACACATCACCTGCCACATCAGCAGTACATTTCCCCTGCCATGTCATCAATACGGTCTATACAGTAATCCTGTATGGACTATATGGATTGTACAATCAACATTTTTTTTCATGTTTGAAAAAGTGGACACAACATGATGTCTTAGTCATACGATGTATGTTTTCTCCCATTCTATTTGCGTTGGGATCATGAGGAAGAGATATACAAAATCAATCTTCTTTCGAGCAATTCCTAACACATTGATTTTTGAGCATATTTTGATCCCCAAGATCACTCCTCCCCATTGGGAAGCTTTTGGACCTACAAAAGACTACTTTCAATCAATATGAAGATGAGGGTATAACTCCCTCACTTTTCTAACCTCAATCCATTTAGCTTTGCTTGTATTTGTGCCTTTAAGACCAGCATGAAGGTATTCCACATTCCCTCATTTTGAAGTTCTCATCCTCCTGTCAAGGATTGTATCCTCATGCAATTATGAAAGATATTCTGGCGAGAATTCATCTATGGAAGGACTCTGAACATGCTCTCCTTGATCATTAATCAAAGGAGGCTCATAAAATCTCAAATTCGCAACATTAATGGATGCATACATTTTCATATAAAGAGGAAAATCCAAATGGAAGGAATTGTTACCAATCTTTTCAAGCATATTGAAAGGTCCATATCTAATTAGTTTCATTTTTTTACCTTCTCCTTTAAGCCTCTCCTTTCTAATGTAAATCCAAAATTATCTCCAACTTGGAAACTGTGATCAACACGATGCTTGTCATGTCTTGTCTTGTACTTGTCTTGGCTCTTTTCCAACTGTTCCTGTACCATTTGATGCATCAACTGAATTTTTTCAATGAACTTATTTTCTCTATCAATGTCATAATGAACATCAATATAAATATCCTTCCCAAATATAAAATCTAAAGGAGATTTTGGAAAATAACCAAAACATGCCTCAAATGGAAATTCTTTAGTCAAATATTGATTAGCCCGGTTATAAGCATGTTGAATGTAGTGTAGGTGCTCATCCCAAAGCTTAGGATGTTTGCTGCAATAACCATGAAGAAGATGTACTATTGTTATATTCACCACTTTTGTTTGACCATCAGTTTGTGGATGAAATTTTGTGCTCTTTTTCAGCTTGGTGTCCATGAGTGCCCATAACCTTGACCAAAAGTTCCCAATAAATCGAGAATCTCTATCAGAAATAATGGATTTGGGAAACCCAAAATGTACCCAAACATGCTTAAATAAATTTTGTGTCGTTTTTCAGTTGTAACATGCTTCTTACAAGGAATCAAAATACACATTTTGTTGAAACGATCAACCACAACATAAAGATAATCATGATTCATTTTTTACGTAGGTAAACCTCCTACAAAGTCCATGGAAATGTTTTCCCAAGGACGAGAAGGAACTGGAAGTGGAGCATACAAACCCAAATTTCTATTGCTAGGCTTGCTTGTAGCACATAAACAACATCCTCTTATATATATTGAATCACTTCCATTCATTTTAGGCCAATAGCAATACCTTTGCAAATTAGCCACTATCTTTCCTATACCAAAGTGGCCAGCAATAAGAGAAGAATGTGATTCCCTTATGATGTTGAATCTTTCACCCTGTGGAATACATATCTTGCCAAGATGATACAAAAGCTTATCATGCACATGGTAATCCAAATCCTCAACTTGGTTAGAATGACACAAATTTGCATAAACCTCTTTAAAATCATCATCTAAAGCATATTGTTCAACATAKCTCTCATGCATGGTAGAATTATTCTTAATAATAACTGAAGMACTAACAATAGGCCTAGAAATCATATCCAAATMTTTTTTATAAATGCCTTTCTTATACCTGATAGCCAAGTGGAATTGTTGTAGAAAAMCCATCCATCTGAAGTGCCTTGCTTGATGTAGCTTTGTTTGTGATTGTAAGTATTACAATGGTTGATGATCTGTGTGAATGGTAGTTTCTTTTCCCAACAAAMAATGTTTCCATTTTTTCACACTTTGCACCAATGCATACAAATCMTTATCATATGTAGGATAATTAATCACAATACCATTAAAAKTTTTAGAATGAAAACAAATGGGCTTACCATGTTGCAACAARACTACTCCCATTGCATAATTACCTGCATATGTTTGGATCTCAAATGGTTGTCTCAAATTAGGAAGTGCAAGAACTGGAGATGAACKAATCTTCTCCTTCAATGCATCAAAATATTTTTTTTGTTTTCYTCCCCRTTGGAAAACTTKCTTGATGCTTATCACTACATGTAATGGAGCTACAATTGAAGAGAAGTTAGCAATAAACTTTCTCCAATATTGGGATTCTCCCAAAWATCTTCTTACCTCTTTCACATTGTTGKGCTTGGGTCAATCCAAAATGACTTTGACCTTGGAAGGATCAATTTTCARTTCTCCTCCTCCAACAATATGTCCCAAGTAAATAAGTGAGGYCTTTCCAAACTCRCATTTAGACATCTTCAAAAAAAAAAATCTTTCTTCAAGACATCTAAAACTTTSTTTACATGCATARCATGCTCTTCAMRAGATTTTATAAATATCAAAATGTCATCCAAGTAGACAATCACACAATCAACAAGAAAAGGCCTTAAAAMATCATTCATAACTCTCATGAATGTAGCAGGAGCATTACAAAGACCAAATGGCATAACCATCCTTTCAAACAATCTGTGCTTTGTTTTGAAAGTTGTATTCCATGTGTCTCCTTCAGAAATCATAATATGATGATACACACTTCTCAAATCCAACTTTGTAAAATACTTAACATGTTTCAATTGATCAATCAAATCATCAATTCTGGGAAGAGGATAATGATTATTTACCACAATATTGGTCAAGGCTCTAAAATCTACACACATGCTTCACGTACCATGTTTCTTTGTTACTAAAACAATTGTTCACCCACATGGTGATGTGCTTGGTGTGATAACCCTTTTTTCATGCAACTCTTGGATTTTTTTTAAAATTTCATCATTCTCCATGACTAACATCCTATAAATACCAATGTTTGGAAGAGGACAATCTTGTTGCAATCATGATGGATACCCCTTTTAGGAGGCAATCATTTTGGTTCCTGAAACTTCTCATCATATTCGTTAACAACCCCATATAAATCAGATTTCAAATTTGCATCACAACCTTGGAAAGCTTCTTTTTCAACATTGTCTTTGGGGTTTATCATCAAGAGTACAAAGTTCTTACTAGCATTGACTAATCTCTTCATTTTCCCATCATTTGCAAGTGACAAATTCAACTTCTTTGTATGTGCTCTAACATTGTACTCAACTTCATTTTTAAACAAATGATATATGTTCTCATGACGATGAAAGATGTCTCTCCTATCATATAAATATGGGCTTCCCAGCACAATACCACAAATATCCAATGGAATAACATCAAGGTCTACCTCATCTCTAAAGTTTTCAGTGATGGAAAATATAAGTTTACATCTGTCACATGAAATTTTTCATTGTCACATATCCATCCTAGAGGATATGTTTTAGGATTTGGAGTACTTTCCATATGAAATTTATTAAAATTGTCTTCAGATATGAGGTTTTCTTGAGATCCAGTATCAAAAAGAGTATCTATCTTGGTATGCTTTGAAATAACCCTTATGTGGAAAAGATCTATTTTTTATTTTTCATGTTGAGTTTAATTGAGGCCACTACTTGAAGAACTAGTACTTGAAATAGAATCCTTACCTTGAAAACTCATGGCTGTAATTTTTGTTTTATATCCCAAATCAGAACCTAAATCATGTTGTGTAGTTGCAATAGTATTTGGTTTCCCTTTGTTGTTGAAATTTTTAGGTATCTTTTCAAGATGAATTTTCCAACAATGATCTTCATCATGGCCATATTTTGAACATTGTTTACATGTGAGTTTTTCTCCCTCTTTCCTAACTAAAGCATTATTTCTTCCATTTACCTTGAACTTCCTCTTTCCCTTGTCTCTATTAATAAATGCATTCTTTCTGCCCTCTTGAGGTTCATTCCTCCTATTGCTTCCAAATGAGTTTCATGTACAGAAACATCATCTAGATTTGTGTGGTTAAACATAAGTATTGTGTGCCTCAAGTAGCTATGCAATCCTCCAATATATTTGAGTAAATTTTCTTGTGAATATAAATCTATACCCAAAATCAAATCTCTTCTTCTAAATTCTTGAGTGTAGCTTTGCACACTTTTCCCTTTAGCTTGTCTAAAACTTTTCCAATCCATAATAGATTTTTGCATGTATGTTAATGGATAGAATTTCCTTTTATGTGCAAAAATAAAATCATTCCAAGAGGATAAAACTTTACCATGATTTTTCATATCCTCTTGATTCTTGGGTTCCCACCAAATGAGTGTTGAACTTTCCAATCTAAGAGAAGCAAGTTGAATCTTAGTTTCATCATATTTGATTCTTTGTATCCTACAATACAATTCAGTTTGAAGAATATAGTTATCCTGTTTCTCATCATTTACCTCTCCATTGTACATAGGCAATTCAAACTTAATATCAATCTTAAGAAAATGGGTTTGTGGAGGAATTTTACCATGTTCTTTTGGAGAATTTTGAGGTGGTTGTGAAATGGTAGAAGAAGTGGAAGTGGAGGTGAAGGAGGTGTATTATCACCATTCCCTCCATTTCCTTTTGGAGTTTTATCACCACTATCTTCATTACCTCTTGGAGGATTTAATCTTTGACCTTGCATCCTTGCATTTCTTTCTTCAAATAAAAATTTCACCATTTATGTCATATCATAAAAATATTTTATGGAAGTTTCATCTTATGAAGTAAGATTTTCATGACTCTCCTCGTGATCCATACTTGGTGAATCCCTCCTTGAAAGATTCAAGTGATTGTGTATTTATCCTTCTTTAAAGTTGAGAACTTGGATCTAAAAGTTTACCTTCTCCGCTTGTGAGCTTAAACCTTGTAAGCATCAGAAAAGAAACATTGAAAAACAATCAAATCTTCAAAACCCTATGCTCTGATAGAAACTTGATCTAAAATGAAAAAGGCTTGTGTGTACAAATTTGAAAGTGAAATATTTATGTGACTTCAAAAATTGGATCAAGTTTGAAAGAACATAAAATTAATGAGTTTTTACTTAATATGGGAAGCATAAACAATCATAAACATGTTGGGTATATGTTATATTCTTTGCTTGTGTGTGTGTGGGCATGTCAGGTTCGAAAAATATGTTTGATGATCCCTCTAGTAGTTCTCTTTATGTTTTGTGCACCGATAACTTCCTAAGGGGGTCCCAGGGGGGGCTAGGTATGCTCCCCATTGGGTATGCAGAGCATTCGGGGCACCCCCAAATTTTTTTTTGGGTGGTTTTTGCTATTTTTAGCAGTTTTCTAAATTAATCCTAGATTAAGGGATTAGGTTTTTGGTATCTATAGAAGACCTAAAAACATTGTATATATTGTATGGTGAATGGTGAAATTCAAGATAATGAAAATAATAAAGTTTTTCCTCGGTTGAGGGTTTCCGGTATAAATCTGTGTGTACTATGTGTATGAGCCATTGATTAATTTATGTTTTTCTTAAGCATCTATATGCATTGATTTACTTCACAGGTTTAAAAATTACAAAACAACCATGAAAAACAAGCACATAACACACAAAAAATGATAAAGGAGTTAACCCCCCACTTGGGCTACATCTCATGGTCCATATTCCAATGGATCATTTTCATTATATGCTCAAAGTGTCAAAATCAGTGCTTTACAATGCTTAGAATACAAAATAGATGGCTTCAATGGCTCAAGAATTTCTAAAAGTTTCTAGTTGGGCTCTTCCTGCACTTGTTTTGGCCAAAAAATGGAGAAAATATACTTCCTTGATTTTTTTCCCCAATAGCTTGTTGTACCTTCTCGCCAAAATGCACTCTGTTAAAACTAAACCAGGCCCCAAGCATTTTTCATGCCAAAACCCATCACCCACGCTCATTCTACAATTCAGGGTGAATTGTTGCATTGTTAGTGATTGAAACCTTTCTCAACGGAAGTAGTGGTCATGTGGCCCCCCATGTGGCAAAGCACCAATTGAAATTATAGCATTGTTGGGCACAGTTCCATTTTGGAATAAAGACTAATTTTGGAGAATAAAAGAACAAAGAAGGAAAAGATGGCTGGCAGGAAAACTAGCATGTGCAAGGTAAACACACATGCAGAGGAGGAAATCATGCAAGGCACACATGCAAGAAGACCTAACCATGCTGAGGTTAGGGTTTTGGTAAGAAGATGTAATTTATGATAAGCCAAAAACATGTATAAATAGGCACTCAGGAGGTCTAGGTTAAGGGTTCAAAGTCAGATGTCATGTTGTTGGTCATTATTACTATGTTGTTTCCGACCTATTTTGTAAGTTGTTGAACTGAGGAGAGAAAACAAGGTAGATATTGAGGGTTAGATCACTAGATGAGGAGCTTGGTGTGATCTAGTCTGCCTCATTGTATATCTCGACCTGTTTTGATGGAGAGTTGTAATGTGTGAGGCATTGTAGTTTTGGAAACATAATAATAAAAGAGAAGAGAAGCCAAATATTTTTGGACATATCCCAAGAGGGGTGAACCACGATAGATCATATGTTATGTTATTGAGTGTTGTGTATCTCCTTTGTTGTTGATGATTATATATTAGAAAAATGTATGAATGGCTTAGTTAGATATGTTAATTTACATGCTTGGGTAAGAATGATATATTAATCAAGATAAGTTGAATGTTATATTGAAAAAATGAAGATCACAGAGATTAATTCCAAATCCCCACTCATTCTCAAGCTGCAAGCACCTAAGCATTGCAACCACCCATAAGAACTATCTCTGGTGATATTGCACAGTGCATTATGTGCACTTTGTTTCCTTTTGGTTTACTAGGAGGATCGATAGTTTTAGAGGAGTTTTGTTAGAAACCATAGTAGACCTGAACCTGGGTCAGCCCCAGAATGGTAGAAAGGATGAATCCTAACCAAAGGCTTCATCGAGGGTTGGACACTCTCAAAGAGAATATGATAACAACATTGATACTAGTATTCCCATATTGGGAAAATAAATTTCATGTGCATATAGATGCATCATCCATAGGAATTAGAGCTATTATGGCATAGCCAGGAGCAGGAGAGTTAGATCATCCTATAGCATTTGCAAGTAGAAAATTGTCATAGTCAAAGTAGAACTACAATACTACATAAAGAGAAGGCCTAGGAATGGTATATGCATTGTAGAAGTTCAGACACTATCTACTTGGGAAACATTTTAAAATGTTGATAGATCATTCTGCCCTCAAATACCTAGTCAATAATCTAGTGTTGGGGGGGAGGATCTGTATATGGTTACTGTCCTTTCAGGAGTTTGACTTTGAAGTGATATTCAAGCCAATGAAGTTGAATGCAAGACCTGGACACATATCAAGGATAAGCAATCAAGAGGAAACTATGAATTTAGAGGACAACTTCCCTGATGCAAAGTTATTTTCAGTCCAAGTGGTTGATGGATATTTTGCTGACATCATTTAATGCTTGAGTACAGGGACTGCACCACAAGAATTCAACATTTTGCAAAATAAAAATATGACATTCATAGTAGCAGACTATCAATTGATTGTAGGACACTTATACAATATGGGCGCAAACAACATCTTTAGAAGATGTGTACTAGAATATGAAAGGCCTATGATTTTAGCAGAGGCTCTTGAGGGAATAGTTGAAGACATTATGGAGGAAAAGATATCATGTAGAATGTATTAAACGCAATACTATGGTAGTCAACCATCCACAGAGATTGAAAGGACTACTTCCAGAGATGTGATGTATGTCAGAGGGTTTGTAAACCTAATAGATTGGATGAGATTCCCCTAATACCAAAAGTAACCTTGCAAGTGTTCAAAAAATGGGAGCAAGTTCAGGAGCAAAGTATATAATTACTGTGACAGAGTACTTAACAAGATGGGCAAAAGCATCACTAGTAAAGGATTCTAGTGCAGAGACAACAACACACTTCCTGTTTGAGCAAGTGATCACTAGATTTGGATGCCCAAGGCACTCACTTCACCAATAGTACTATCAAGGCTATGACTGAGGAGTTTGAAGGATATCATCAAAAGAGTACACCATATCACCCTCAAGAAAATGGAATAGTGGAAGCCTTTAATAAGATCCTAAAGAATGCATTGACAAAGATCTGCAATATCAACAGGGACAATTGGGACTTAAAGATACCAGCAATATTATGGGAATACATGACTACATGAAAAATGTTAACAGGGCAGACACCATTCAGGTTGTTGTATGAATAAGAATTCATGGTGCCATTAGAATTTGTGGTACCTAGTTTGCACATAGTAGCAATCGCCAACATGATAGAATGAGGCACAATACAAGAAAGGCTAAGTCAATTGATGGTGATGGAAGAATATAGGATTCTAGCAAGATTTCACCAAGAAGTACAGAAAGCAAGGGACAAAGCTTTGCATGACATACATATTAAAGAAAGAGTTTCAAGAAGGGAGACCTAGTCTTGGTGTATGACAAAATATTTCTTCAGCACCCAGGAAAATTCAGAATGCATTGGTTGGGACCATATGAAGTGAATAATTTCAAATATGGGGGAGTTGTACCATTGAAAGGTCTAGGACGTACAAAACTCATGGGAATGATCAATGGGATTCAACTAAAATTGTATAGGGATAGTCAACCTCCTAGTACTTAGGAAGTTACCGCGAAGTAAAGAGATATGTATATAGTGTATTATAGTTTAAAAAAAAAAACACGCAAGCCATCAAAAGACTACATGTAGCAAAAATGGGGTTACCACGCCAGACATCAGAAGACTGTGCACGATAAAAATGGACTTAGCGAGACCAAAATAAAATGTCCACATGCAACAAATAAATGACATACCGTGCACTTGGAAAACTCATGGCATTGTAAAAAGGACCAACAGTTAGAAAAGGAATAAAATTGAAAAATGATGGCTACAACAAAAAGGCGTCAACTGGTAGCAATTATGCTCAGAAAAGAAAAAAATTTGAAAAATGGTTCTTACGGAAGAAAGGTGCCAACTAGTAGCAATTATGAAATTCAATGCAAAAGTACAAATAAAACGCCATTACATTAATCAACGATTGGGCAAACTTCTCTGAGAATCTTCACAACTGGCCTATATAAAGGGGAACACGGGAAACATAAGACCCATTGTGAAATCGTGAAATTGCAAACACATAGAGCACGCAGAGCCAAAGTGATTTGACATAGAGCAAACTAGTGAAGAGTTACTTAGCAAAAACCAACCACTACCCACAATGGCACCACCAAATATGGGTACGTTGAGCCAAGAAGGAAGGAAAACACGAAGTAGTAGGGCACCATGGAATGCAGCAAAGACTAAACAGGAAACTAGACAACTCGAGGAATTCGTCGACGTTGATGCAATTCCATCATTGGTTGAAGCTCACATAGACCCTATGCCAGTGGTGGAGGAAAGGCAGGGTCCAACCACGTCAACCATGGAAGTTGACCCAGCCAATAGCGTGTAGGGAAATCCTACGTGTAATACAGAAAACCCATCTGAAACTACAACAATCAAAGGGATCCCACAAGTAAATGGCCAAAATATGACACAGACGGAGGTGACAGTACCCGAAAACATAAGAGCTAAAACCCTGTAGGAACAAGAGGTTCTGGTAGAGGATATCACTAGTTAGCCATACCCTGATGTATAAAGAAGACAGATGGAGGAGGGTTCCTCAAGTCAACAACCAAAATGAAAGGGAAAACATCCTATGGCATGCTCTCCATGTAGGCATTCAGACACAATAATTATGCTCATGTGCATTCTCGAAGGAGTGAAAACCATGCCAACACTGCTAGGTTGCATAGAGAAACTAAGGTACTTGGACAATGATGTGGTTGACGAAGGAAAATTACCTGAATTTTCACTGCAAGTCTACTTATATAGCATAGGGATAGGAGCCTTTGGATACCCCATCCTACAACCAAATCCATGGGCAGCTAGCCTAGCAAACACTGGGATCCTCAACCTTGTAGATATTCCCCACTGTGGAAGGGGGGAAGAGGTGAAAAATTGCATCAAATAGTTGATAGTGGTCCTCCATGGAAGATTCCTCTAAATGAAACAACCCGTATCCATCAATGTAAAACTAATAGCAACAATCATAGGACTTTTTTCAATGGGTGAGAACCCTATGTAGTACCTGGATGACAAAACTAAGGAGAATGAGTTGGTGGAATAAATGAAAAGAACATATGGGACAAATAGGGGGTCATGCAGAATAATCATTAGAAGGATTACTAACACCGTGACAAGGTTGGCTACTAAAATCATGGCCTACAAAATTTTGTGAAAGTGTCACAAGGAAGAAGTTCCTGCCAAGTTCATCACAATTGTAGCATAGTGTCCAAATGGCACGTCGCTCAGTTGGGCCCCTTACCTACTCAACTTGTTCATGGAGGACTGCAAAGACATGTAGGACCTTGTCATAGAGTTCCACTACTCATGGATACTCATGTTGATCGTAGCAATGGGGTGGAGAGAACCCCCATATTCATACTTTTGCAGCCGGATAGGTCGGTTCCATGCAACACGATACACATCATTGGGGAGAAAGTCCAACCCCAAGCACAAAAGAATAAACATGGGTACCTTTAATAGGTACTTTGCAGATATACATGAGAGTATAGCCAACACTTGGTGATTAACTCCAAAGGTAGTTGCACAGTTCAAGGATGTTTCCAACTTCAAGGTGTCCAAGCACAACATGTGGATCCAAGTGCATAGGGATCTAGGAAAGGAGTGGCTCCAAGTGAGATATTGCATCATAGAGGAAGACATATAGATGACCATGAGATATTGGCCCGATGACTAGAGAATCCCAGTCTTACATTAGGAAGTACTAAAGGGAACGAAGGTGGATGTAGGGCAGGCCAAGACACCTACAAGAGATAAATATGCACCAAAAAAGTTGAAACCAACATAGAAGATGACACAACAAAAGAAGGGGGGCATAGGAAAGAAGGATGCATAGGCAGCAAAGAAGGATGCAAAGGTAGGAAAGAAGGACACTACCTCACATAAAAATGACCAAGGAGTGAGGGCTATGGGAACACAGGGAACCCCCTCAACATATACTCCTTAAGAACCAGGGCCACCTAAGTGACCAATCTCACAGTCAGGAGGAATGCACAAGAAGGGCACACAAATACACACCTGAGTACACAATCACATAGGAAGATGTTGACCTTGTGGCTAAAAGGGTATAAGACCGTGTCACAGAAGACTTTGAATAAGAAAATCACTACAGGAGGAAGATACAAGATGACCTAGATAGCATAATACATGCCCTTGAGAAAATCAAGACCACGTAGAGGTTTGAAAGGGGGGAAAAATCCGTCCCTGAGGGAGAAACAACAGTAATGACAAGGGATATGAGACAAGTGGAACACATTGTTCACACAACTGCGCAGGTGAGTCCAAATTCAAAATAAAAAAGGACATGCTACAGATGGATGAAACCACAACATAGACTCCATTGAAATATTTTGCACAAGTCGACATGGTATTGGCTAAGATACAAACAAAGGCATTGTACAGAATCCAAGTCAACTTTGTGCATGAGGTGTAGTCATGCGTGAGGACAAATGCAACAGAACTATAGGATATTAAAAGTGACAAAGAATAATTGGAGCTTGTTCTCAAACAAGTAAAGTTCTATACGAAAGAAGAGAAAGAGCACACAAATAAAATTGGGCATGGGGTGACAACATTCTACAACCACCTTTCAGATGACACATAGGCCGAGAGCCCAATTACAGAGAAAAAAATCAATCATATTTCCCAAACCATCGACCATTATAATCAATGCATTGAGGAACTGAAGGAAAATCCAACTTTGACGACTCCACTTGAGAATAGGGAGAAAATGAAATCAGAAGTTTCACTCCAACTCTAGTCGAGTTGCAGAAACAAGTTAACACAATAGCATAACTTTTTGTCAGAATAACACAACTTTGGACAATGTTGGAGGAAGATGAGAAGGTCCAGAGTTGGGACCAGGAGGAAGTGTTATAACCTTAATTTACAACAGACATGCTTACCTGGCATCAGGCCATATCAGATTCCTTCTTTTCCAAAACACTTCTGAACAACTCTTCTTAAAAACCCTTTTTATAAAATCCCATGCGCCCTACTCCATTATTGCACGCTTGTACACGCTAGCTGACACAAGATAGCCCGTGTGTACCTACAAAATCATGGAAAAAGGAAAGTTGTTGATGGAACACACAACTTTGGGTAAGTTAACTAAACATTTCGGCCATGCATGGCCAGTCACTCAACCAAATGCCTATCTTCTTCTAGCCTATAAAAGAAGTGTTCGGGGTCCCATTTGAAGGAGGAGAATCATAGTAAAGAAACTATACCCGATTGAGCATTCCATTTGTCCCAACCTTTAGCCATCCTTGTGCAAAGTATAGAGCAAAGCAGTTGGAAGACAGTGGAAGAAGAGCCTAGGATCAGGATCGAGGAGTAGTAGCCGACTTTATCATTGTAAGGTATCATTGTGAAGTTAATAAAAGAATTGATTTTCCCTTCCCACCATATGAGATTGTCATTATTGGAATATTGATTGTAGGATTGATTAAATCTCTAACTCGTTAGTTCATAGATCAAATGCATGTGGAGTTCTTTGTTTGTCTTTAGTGAATGCAAGTCATCATTGGGAGGAGAGTTGCAGTCAAAGAATGACTAAGCGCGAAAAGGGATCAACATCAAACAAAAAAAATAAGGTACGCCAACTTAATCTCTTAAGCCTTGTATTTACATATGAGTAATGCGGATTTAAGCATGGGATGATGGTAAAAAGTAAGAATCTTTAGGTCATTTCTGCATGCATGATAAAAACCTTAGTGCTAGTTCGTAAGAGGGATTTCCCACCCACAACAAAATTGGTGACCATACTGGGGTCTCTCTAGGGTTCTTTGGGGATTTTTTATTGGGTATTTTGAAATTGGTTTTACTACCTTTTTTAAGTTTCTGCAAGAAGTATGAGTGTTCAGGGGTTCTAGTTCTCAATACCAATCTTCCCTACTCTGCTTACCATACTATTTATTTTCTATTTTTGAGAGTCTTAAAAGGCATATGGGCCCTGTAGTGGGACATCCCGCGTATGCACGCGCCCTACCTTTAGTCAACCTGTGTGTGTATGCCTACTGATGAAGTGCTAGCTGCGTGTCTGAGAACCCAGGAAATACTTCTTAGGGAGAGGTATTCATCCTCTCCCCTGCAGAAGTGATCCTTCTCAGGGATCTTCTAGGTACTTCTAGGTCTCTGATTGAATAGTCCATAGTTAGGTAAAAACCTCAGGATTAGCTTTGTTTTGCTAAAGTTTTATTTCCTCTTCTTTGTCAAAGTAAGTTTTTTCACCTTTAAGGGGTTCTGGTTTTCAATACCAGTACTCCCGGCCTAAGCTTAGTTTCTTGTCCTCCTTTTTTGAGAAAAAACAGAGGCACATGCGGCCTGTAGTGGGCCTAAATGCATGCATGTGCATCATGTCTTTGGGCAGCCTGCGTGCATACATTGGCTATTGAAGTGACAGTCGTGTATCTGTCTAGAAAATTTTGAGGAGGCAGCCATCCTCTTCCCTATCAATTTTTTACTTCCCAGGTTTTTCTTGTTTCTTTTGGTCTCTGTCATAAGCAGTTTTATCCTAGGTTGTATTCCAGCATAGCTTGCTTTTTCATATAAAATATTTTTTGTGTTTCCTATCTTTTTTAACTTATTTTTAGCTTGAAATTTTAAGAAAAAATGAGTTGCATTTAAAAAAAAAATCCCCTTCATGGCTGGGGAGGGCCATGAATTGTGCATTCATCAGTTTCTTTTAGAATCTTTTGTTATTTCTTCTTTGATTGGAAGAAAATATAAAAAAAATAAATTAGTTTGTTACATCTCTTTCTTTCCTGGCATTTTCTTTGCATTGTTATTTGAAAAAGAAAAAGAAATTAGCATAGCGTTGTGTCTTCTTCTAATTTTAAAAGCTTTTAAAAAAGAAAAAAATAAGAAATATAATCATGCTTTGCCAGTGTTCATATAAGTTTCATCATTTTTCACAAGAGTCTTAACACCATCAGTTGCACTACCGTACCCCTTTTGAGTAAATCAATCCTTAAAAAGAATTCTAATTAAAAATTACTAGACTTTATGTTTGTAGGGTCCATCAACTAGATTAGGCTAGAGCCTTGATTTAGGTTGGAGAGGAAACTCTTCAAGGCTATAAAACAAACATACGAGTATGTGCTAAGGAGTGTAGAATTCCAGTATCGTGAAATTTATCTAAGACCCCCCTCTAACACAAGGACTAAACATGAGGTCATGTGTGGAAAGGTAGCAGAGATAACCCCTCCAAAGCCAGAGCAATCGTAGTGCAGAACACATATAGAGGGCTTGTCTTGGGATTCCATCGATTGCATTTTCCATAGAGCTTCATGGGTCTCAAATCCATTCAAGGTCCTCAGTTGTCTTCCAGACCACTTGTTTCCGATACCCTTGGCAGGTTTCGGGCTCAATACCCTACTCATTGTGGTCTACCCGACTATTGACTGTACCCACCTAGTAACTGTTCGCGTGATGGCAACCTAGTTGCCTATCTTTCTAGTGACTTACACAGGTGACTGCGGAGGTATACCACGGTACCTAGGACATACATCAGGCCATGATTTGCAAAGTATACCCAGAGGGTGCTTCCATTTTCGAGTTGCACTTGCACCGGTAAGTTTCTCTAGTGTTGGTTGGTGTAACTGTTCTTCCAACTAGTTAGTCATTTGCTTTATTTTCCTTTAGGAACTTTTAGTGTGTGCTTTGTGCTCCCTAGTTTTTCATAGTGAGTTAGTCAATCGTGGCTTTGGGTCTCTGACCTAGGGTGGTAGACCACCCACTCCATCGTTCATGATGTCTTTTTGGTCTTCATCTTAGAAACGTGGAGACGCCTCTTTATAGGCGTTCTTTTGATACCACTGGTTTGCCAGAGTCAGTGCGTGAGACTTTTACGGACTTGAACGATCCTGCAAGGGGAGAACCTGTGCATAGGATATTCATGGCTAATTTTCCCAACCATACCAACCAAGGAACCCCTTTGCAAGGGGATTCTTCTTCTTTTCCACTCTTCAGAAAAATTGGTGTCCCTTTGATGGCCACTTTGTACATTCCTGGGTTGAATGTGGGACTACCGGCTTGGTTGGGTACCATTTCAAATGTCTCGAATTCTCTTGACACTTCTTAGTTAAGCACCTTAATTCATGGGCACCCTGTTGATGTTTCTTCATCAGCAAAGTCTTGTCCTCCTCCTTCTCCTGCCTCTAGTGAAAGTACTGTTACTAGTAACCGAAAGTCTAAACGAAATAGAAAGAGGAAGAATAGGAAGAAGAAATAACCAATCTTTGTGAGTCATGTTGGATATAGGTCAAAAACCTCTGCAAGTCACATTGAATACCAACACCTAGCCTCTACAAGTTATATTGGGGGCACAAACTCACCCTCTGCAAGTCATGCTGGGGGAAAAAGTCCGATCACTGCTATTCATACTGGTAATAGGTCTGTAGCCTCTGCAAGTCATGTTATCAACCCATCACTAACCTCTGCAAGTCATGTCAGATATGTGCAACCAACCACTACTAGTCATGCTGGGGGCATTAATTCTATTGAGAAACCTAGACGGATAGGATATAAGTCTATGTTCCCTTGTAATCTTTGCAAGGGACATCACCTTACTCATTTGTGCCCTGGCATTCCAAAGGTACAAAGATTGTGGTCCCTATCTGCAAGCTCTTCTGATTCTGAGTATTTTGAGGTTTCCTCATAGTCTATTCAACCATTGGTTGAGAAAGTGGTCATGCTGATGTAGTCATCGGTTGATCCCACTCCTCTTTTGAAAGGTGAGGTTCCTTTAGATCTTGTAGTCTCTCAGCCTATTCAACCATTTGTTGAGAAAGTGATTATGTCGATGTAGTCATTAGCTAATCCCACTCCTCTTTTGAGGGGTGAGGTGCCTTTAGACCATGTAGTCTCTTAGCCTATGCAGCCATTGGCTGAGAAAGTGGTCACGCCGATGTATTCATTGGCTGATCCCATTCCTCTTTTGAAGGGTGAGGTACCTTTAGACCATGTAGTCTCATAGCCTATTTAGCCATTGGTTGTGAAAGTGGTCATGTCAATGTAGTCATCGGCTGATCCCACTCCTGTTTTGGGGGGTGAGGTGCCTTTAGACCTTGTAGTCTCTCAGCCTATTCATCTATTGGTTGAGAAAGTGGTCATGTCAATGTAGTCATCGACTGATCCCACTTCTCTTTTGGGGGGTGAGGTGCCTTTAGACCATGTAGTCTCACAACCTATTCATCCATTGGTTGCGAAAGTGGTCATGCTGATGCAGTCATCGGTTGATCCCACTCCTCTTTTGGGGGGTGACGTTCCTTTAGACCATGTAGTCACGCAACCTATTTAGCCATTAGTTGTGAAAGCGGTCATGCCGATGCACTCATCGGATGATCCCACTCTTCTTTTGGGGAGTGACATGTCTACTGACTATGTTTTTAGCATTTCTGGTTCAATACTTTCAAAACAAGGGGGCATTCCACTCATTCCGAGCACACCCCCTCCAAGCCCTAGTATGGTTTCCTTTGATTGGAATGACCTTGTTAAGCCTCATATTCCTTCTGCCGCACCTTTTCAAATAAGGGTTGAAGTTAAATCAACAAAAATTTATCGATGTATTGTGGATGAGGGAGCCTCTGCAAGCATTTTATCCTCCTCGGTTTGGAAAGTCTTGGGACCTCCTGAGCTGGTGTCTTCTTTGCATGAGCTGTTGGATTTTGATAGATGTCCTAGTGAATATTTGGGGGTTCTTCCTTAGTTACCTATATCTTTAGGTGGGAAGACTATCCTTGTTGATGTTATAGTGGTGCAAGGCCCATTATATTTCAATCTGCTTCTCATGCATGATTATGCATATGCTATGAATGTTTTCGTGTCTACACTCTTTCGGGTGATGCATTTCCCTCACAATGGAAGCATTGTCACTATGGACCAGGTAGCATCTGATAATCACCATCCTAATTCAGCATTATTTTAGACTATCGCTTTATATGTTCCTAGCATTCGTGTAGACTCTACCTCGCCACGGGTTAATTATGTGGCAGCTTATCCTCGATGTTCAATTGCTTCTAAATAGGAACCTGTGAAATCATGTTGGCCTTACTGAGACTTAGTATTAACAATTGATCCATTGGTTTATCCAATGAGGGCATTGGAGCCCTTGTTTTCCCCTCTTAGTCTGATCTTGTTGTTTGTAGATCCTCAAGCCCTCGTGTTTATGATTCTTCATTGATAGACTCTGCTAGCCCTGGCTAGAACCTCCATCGCCATATGGAGTATGGTCGGTTTACTTCACACTTTGGGACTTTTGACCCTCATTTACATGATTTCTCGGATTTTGAATTGCCTTTAGATGAGGCTATCCCTGAATCATGACTACGGGTTCTATACCGAGGGAGGACTTACACCCTGGTTTGTGTTTTCTTCCCTTTTGGGAGACTTTCGAAGTTGACTATCAAAGAGACTCTTGGTATGAGCCTAGCAACGGGCTCTACTTGAACCAGTTTCATACATGAGTCGTAGCCCCCAATGGGTCTTCTTTTAAGCCCTTTTCAGACCCTCTAAACATGAAAATATTGTCGAGTGATCTTGTGGCCTTTCACACTCGTTAAACTGAAATTTGAAGTCACATCTATTCGGTGGTAGTTTACCCCTTTTTCAGTCTGCACAGTCAACTATATGAACAAAGGTATACTCTAGAGGCTTCTCATCCCTAGAAGAGTACCCTCAAGTATAATTTTACCCCTTTTTTGGGCCTAAGGGACTAAATTTACGAAAAAGGAACCCCCACAGAGTCCATAGTTAAGCTCTTTTCAGACTCCCTAAAATTGAAAAGATCGCCAAGTGACCTTATTCTTTCACACTCGTTAAAATGGTCCAGAAGAACATTCCTGACAGAGTCCATAGTTAAGCATTTTTCAGACTCCTTAAAAATGAAAAATTTCCAAGTGATCTTGTCTTTATCACACTCATTAAAATGGTTTTGAATAGATGTCTTGTTGGTGCTAGTTTACCCCTTTTTCGAACTGACTAGACTACCTTTGAAAAAGGTACCCCATTGGAATCTCCTTTTATGTTTTTTCAAACTCTCTAAATATGAAAAACCGTCGAGATTACCTTCTCTGGGCCCGTTAAAATTACATCAAAGGACGTTACCATTGTGTGTTTTGTTAACTGCATTTATATACTTGCGTCTTTGGCCTAATGTCAGCTCCATGTTTCTCTCAACTGAACCATTTGAAGCATGCCTTATATGCAAGCCTTGTATAAATTTGCCTCTACGTCTTGATACCTTTGGCCCTTGGAGGATTTTTCCTGAGTGTCCTTTTATTGCATATGTCCCTTTGCCCTGAGCATCCCTGTGTTCCATGCACTTAGAACTAGTATGTTTGCGACACTCGATCCTCCTTTGTAACATAGCATTCTTTTATTCTTTTTCAAGATTTCCAACATTATTGAAAAAGACAAAAAAAATCAAATATACCCCAAAAGGAGGAAGGGAAATATTTTCTTTATATCGTTAACACAACGAGTCACCCTTGAATAAATCACATCCTTTCGTTTATCCTTCAATCCCTAGGATTTAACATGACCTTAGGAAGTTGTTCCCACTACATTGAGTTGTGTCCTCCTCCATTTGGTTATTCTTTCAAACATATGGAGAGTTTGTGTTGCCTCCTACCTCGTGAACTTATGTTAATGTCATGTTGCCTGAATCTCATCATTTGTTGTGATATTGTCCAAGGGAAGTTTTTAAAAATCCCGAGTCGGCCCCTCTGCAGTTTGTCTCTTGCCCTCATGCTCGGCCATCTCAAAAGTCCAATCAAGTCTTTGTTTGAAATCAATGAAGCCTTTAGTCTGATCATCAATATTCTCTAGTCCATGACCGACGAACCATCGAAGACCTCTGGGCAATGAATATGAACACTCATATTACACTCCTACCTGAGTTTTGAATATTTTGAAGTTGTTTCTCGAGCTCTGAAGATCTCGTCTCCAGCCATCAGGCCTTATCAACTTCTAGAATATGGATACTATACATGTATATCTTTTGATTTTGAGATGTAGATCCACTGTGTATTGCTTGCGGCTACACTTTATATAGTTATATGACATGGATCTACAGTGTATTTGATTGGTAGCCATGATTTTATTTCATCCCGAGCATGGGTATGCCCACCTCGGTGAGACAATTGTTATTTTGCAGATGGCACCTCCCTAATTCTGGTCCCTGGGCTCACCGGTTTGGTACGTTGATAAATATTGATAATGTATTTCGGCCATCAGATGCTCTTATGGCCTCACACATTAGGGGGGAATCTGTTATAACCCTAATTTTCACCAGACATGCTTACCTGGCATCAGGCCATCTCAGATTCCTTCTTTGCCAAAACATTGTTGAACTCTTCTTAAAAACCCCTTTTATAAAAACCCATGTGCCCTACTCCATTACTGCATGCGTGTACACACTAGATGACCCAAGACAACCTGCGTGTACCTACAAAAGCATGGAAAAAGGAAAGTTTTTGATGGAACACATAGATTTGGGAAAGTTAACTAAACCTTTCGACCATGCATGGTCGGTCACTCGACCAAATACCTAGCTTTTTCTAGCCTATATAAGAAGGGTTAGGGGTCCCATTTGAAGGAGGAGAATCATAGTAAAGAAACTATACCTGATTGAGCATTCCCTTTGTCCCAACCTTTAGCCATCCTTGTGAAAAGAGAAGTATAGAGCAAAGTAGTTGGAATATAGTGGAATAAGATCCTAGGATCAGGATCGAGGAGTAGTAGCCGACTTTATCATTGTAAGGTATCATTGTGAAGTTAATAAAAGAATTGATTTTCCTGTCCCACCATATGAGATTGTCATTATTGGAATATTGATTGTATGATTGATTAAATCTCTAACCCATTAGTTCATAGATCAAATGCATGTGGAGTTCTTTGTTTATCTTTAGTGAATGAAGGTCAGCATTCGGAGGAGAGTTGTAGTCAAAGAACGACCAAGCACAAAAAGGGATCGACATCAAACACAAAAAATAAGGTACATAAACTTAATCTCTTGATTCTTGTATTTACATATGAGTAATGGTGTTTTAACCATGGGATGATGGTAAAAAGTAAGAAGCTTTAGGTCATTTCTGCATTCATGATAAAAAAAATTGTGCTGGTCCGTAGGAGGGATTTCCCACCCACAATAGGAAGAGAGGATAAATGTAGAAATCCAGGACCTCAAGAAGAGGAAGAAGACGATGGGAATCACTGAGCAGTTAAAAGGAACACACAATATGAAGAGATTACAGGCTGAACTAAAGATGACACAGGCACAAAAATAGGAGATATAGGCATAGATATAACCCCTCCAAGAGAAAGTAGTAGAAATGATCGCCCTGCTAGAGGCAGAGAAGAAGAACATAGCGCAGACATAGGTGGAATGCACATCTATGGTTTAGGAGGATGTCACAACAAAAAACTTAGAAGCGCTTACATAAAAGGCTATGCAGGTCCAAACATGAGGAAGGGGACTAGAAAACAAGTTTCACAGTCTAGCAGAGGTTGTCTAGGGAGCATGCAGTGCCTAGGTGGCTTAGGATGAGCCAAATATTAGTGTTGGGGGCTTGTTGGGTGCAGGCCCATTTTGGAGTAAAGACTAATTTTGAAGAATAAAAGCACAAAGAAGGAAAATACAGCTGGCAGGAAAAGCAACACATGCAAGGTAAATGCGCATGAAGAGGAGGAAAGTATGAAATACACACATTCAATAATACCTAAACATGCTAGGGTTAGGTTTTTGTTAAGAATATATAATGGCTGATAAGCCAAAAACATGTATAAATAGTCACCTAGGAGGTCTAGGTTAAGGGTTCAAAGTCGGATTTCATGATGTTGGTCATTGTTACTATGTTGTTTCCGATCTATTTTGTAAGTTATTGAGATAAGGAGAGAAAAAAGGGTAGATCTTAAGGGTTAGATCACAGGATGAGGATCTTGGTGTCATCTAATCCACCTCATTGTATATCTTGACATGTTTTGATGGAGAGTTGTAATGTGCAAGGTTTTGTAGTTTTGGAAACATAATAATTAAAGAGCATAGCAGCCAAATATTTATGGATGTAGCCTAGGAGGGGTGAACCATGGTAGATCATTTGTTATGTGATTGAGTGTTGTGTATATCCTTTGTTGTTAATGATTAGATGTTATAAAAATGTATGAATGTCTTAGTTAGATCTGTTAATTTACATGCATGAGTAAGAATTAAAGATTAATCAAGATAAGTTGAATGTTGGATTAAACAAATGAAGATCAAAAAGGTTAATTCCATATCCCCACTCATTCCTAGGCTACAAGCACCTAAGCATTGCATCCACCCATAAGAACTATCTCAAGTGAGAATACACAGTGCATTATGTGCATCGTGTTTCCTTCTGGTTTACCAGGAAGGCCGATAGTTTTAGAGGGGTTTTGTTGGAAACCATAGTAGACCTGAACCTGGGTCAACCCTAGAATGGTAGCAAGGATGAAGTCTAACTAACAAGCACATGTCCACAAATCTATTGGAACCTCCACATCATGGTCATGTGTTAAGGAGTAAGAGTTCATGACCAGGGCTAGGTCTAAGCCCCGACCCTTTCCTACCCGAATGGAACCTTAATGAAAAATTAAATAATTGATTTGATCTATAGTGTTAAGAGCTAACATAGGTGGGATGGTAGCTTGGCCTTTTCCAAGACTCTTCCCCCCATTCCTGGAGGTCGCGGGTTCGACCCTGGTGGCCTCCATAAAATTTTACACCAACAAACAATAACAGGGTGCCACACGGAGGGTCTTGGCTAGGCCACGTGGCACCCTTCCATTCTCCTTTCATACATGACATGTGTCATCACAACATTGGTCCACGTCCTTGCCAACAAATTTTCCATGTCATCACCTGACATGTCACCTACCATGTCAGCAATATGGTTTGCATAGTCAGCCTGTATGGACTGTATAGTCAACATTTTTTTGCTTGTTTGGAAAAGTGATCAGAACGTGATATCTCTGTCATACAATGTCCATTTGAGCCCGTTCAGGTTGCATTTGGATCATGAGGATGAGATCTACGCAATGAATCCATTTTCGAGCAATTCCAATCACTTTGATTTTTGAGCATATTTTGATCCCCTGGATCAATGGGACTTTGCAGAAGTCTATTGTGATAATCAAAGAAATATAAAGATTGCAAGAAAAAAAATAATAAGAAATAAATATTTTTCTTTTATTTTTTAGATATTTCTTGAGAAATGACTAGGAAACACACACTTCATACATTTAAAGGAGAAAGACAAAATTTCCTCACATCCATCATAGTTGAACTAAATATTTATGATCACATAAAATAAAAGAAGACGGTATGAATGCGTAAGAGAAATTTAATAGAGTAAGACAAGGACAGATCAAATAAATATAATGATAGATCAATCTCAAATACTTTATACTCAATACTAATATTTACAAAGTATAGTCAAAATTGATCCTAAAATAGTTCTCTTGGGATTTCTAAAAAATATATAGCCTGTTACAATGCTTTGAAATTTAAATGTGTTTTTATGTAGGATTGGGATTGGGGATCCCATGGACCATAAATAAAATATGAACAAGAAGTAAATTGTAAAATGAGAATGGTGGGAGATGCAGAGTAGAAAGACCTGGCAATAAGACAAGGAGAAGTTACCAGATTTTGGTTAAACCTTTCTAGTCAAAGAAGCCAAGTAACTGGATGAAAAACTTATAAAGAAAGAAGAATGTGATCAATGTGAACTTACTATGATGGTCTCTCATATCTCTTCACTTGATTGTTGTTTTCCTTTTATTTTTTTCCTTGACGGTTATAAGAACTGTCTCAACTATTTCTTTCCCTTCTTTGGTTAATTTATAGATTGCCTTTATAAACCAATATTCAATATAACTTTTTATTTCATGCTTGATTTTAATTTTGAATAATTCACCTTCAAAGTCTCTTAAGTCAAGAGAAATACCATTTACTTCTTCTTAAATATCTTGATTTTTCACAGAATAATCAACTAGCCAATTGTCTATTTCATCTTCATTATATTTGAGTATGCCATAAACATTTTCAACTGATAACCCTTTGAATATCTCAACTTGTTCGTCAAATTGTTGCTTTGTTAGAAACATTGAGTTGAGAATTAATTTAGGGTATTGTACCTCGTTAGTACCTCCTACTAGATCTACATATGTGAGTCTCTTGAACAGTTCTTCTCCTTTGAAACTAAGTGTTGGCTCTAGGAGCTTCAATATCTTGCGAAAAACTTGCAGTGAAATAAAAATGTGGAAATGATCTTGGAGTTGTATAATTATATGGATCGGTACATACTTCTCAATGAACCATGCAAAGAGTTCTTTGTGGTAAAATACCTCAGGAACACACCCTACATGAGCAATTATGGATTCCCAGATTACGTCTTTTTATGCAAGAGTAGATGAGTAATATGAATATGCTCTAGAACACTGAAATTTCTGGTCTTCACGACCAAAAATATTCAAAGTATCTCCTCAGAATTGATATCTAGTTGTTGCTTTCGTTAGGTTGATGGGAGTATTCTTCAGCTGAATAATAACTCGAAATAAATCCTTTCTAAGAAATGACAATAATAGAATCCTTTAGAAAATGGAAAATTAATTCAATTTAATGAATAATCTCTCGAGTCTTTCACCATTAATAGTGGATTGGCACCAGTGACAAATCTGATGGTACAAAATGTAGATCACAGAATGTGGAGGATCAGAGCTTGAACCTGCAAACCCGTAAAGTTGAAAAAATGGTTAATTGTAGTGTAGCAGTAGACTTATGACATGGGAAAGTGGATGGAGATGAAATTTTTCCAACCATCCAACCCGATGAAAATATGAAGGAAGAGAGTACTTCACAATTCGAAAATGGAGAGGAGAACATGATAATCAGAAAAATTCTTCATAATTTCTCGTTCGGACATTTAGAGAAAATATTGAATAATGTAGGCATGCAGAAACAAATTTCCAATCCGAAAAGTGCATGACACTGAGCGATGCTTAGTGAACTTACAAAAGTTCAAAAATTTTCCTCTTTTTATATCAATGTTTTTATGAATCCAAGAGTGGAAAAATATAGATAACCAAATTTTGGTCAACAACTGACTCCAACTGCGGGACAATGACCCCCTGTGGGTTACTGAGAAAACCAGAATATCAAGATCAATCACCTTCTCTAATGGGATATGGAGTCATATTCAAAATACAATCTTGCAATTCTTCTTCTTTCACGAAGTTATCTTCAAATTTTAACATCCACTCAGTGATTGCTTTATTGTGAAAAACTTTGACTAAATAAATAAACTATGTACATACATGATCTACCTACCATAACTTACTTGAAAGAAAGAGGAACCTTAGGTATAGGCAGATTTCCAATGGAGACATTCAAGCATTGATCTGATTTGTGGAATGAACTCCAAAATTCTGAGATATGTTGGGACTTTTACCAATGAGTCAGGGGCACTCTCAACATTTAATGGAGAAAAATCATACCAAGTATGGTGAATATTTGATTGCATTGTTTGGCCAATAATGCTCTGGAACCATAATTCAATAAAATCAATTCTTGGCTGAGGATTTTTTGACATAATCATGCATTCATCATTTTATTTATTTACAACCACTTCCAAGATTCTTGATTCATCAAAAATCTCTTGAAAATATTCTTGTTTCTTGTAAGGGTGATCTTGTTCATCATTCTTCTCAAGATTCATTTATTCCATCAATTCTTCTTGCTGCAATTTCTTTTGTGATGTTTCATAATCTATCACAAGGATGGAATTTTCTTGTGTATTTGGTGCAGGCTCCTCAATTTCATTTTCAAATTTGTTGTTTGAAATGTCTTCATATGGAGTATATAGGAGACTGATTTTTTTTTTCGTTTTCCACATTCAAGATTATTGTTTCATTGGTGATGTCTTGGCAATGTTCTTATTCTATGCAATGACTATTTTCTTTGTTCTCAAAATTGTTTTCTTCCACCAATTCTTCTTTATTTTGGTTTAATTATTCTTGAATATTTGGTGGGGACTCTTTAATTTCTTCCTCATATGGATTTTATGAGATTTTGATATCTTTTCCTTGGTCTTTGGGATTCTTTCCTTCATTCTCAAAAGCAATATTTGATTCAGAAAAGTCTTGCAATGTTTCATGATATTGTTCTTCTGAATCATTCATTTCATCTTTTTGTATCCATGTGGGAGAGTGTGGGTGGGAAGCAACATTTAGAGCATCAGAAAAAACATATGAATGCAAATTTGGGATGAACGTTTCTGAAAATGAATCTTCTAACACATCCCACCTAGTAATGGACTTAGGCATTAATGAACTATATCATTCAAGAGCATCCTCTTGTAGAGTTTGTAGGAATAATATACATGTAACATTATCTTTAGTGAGGTTGAAATCATAACATGTACCTTTAAAATTAATCAAGCGTTGCTCTGCATCTTCTGAAGCATCCCCAAAGAATGTAGAAAAATTTTCAATAGGAATATTGGGCATTCGAAAGTCTATTTCTGCTACATTTAAAGGGGTATTATAAAATCTCCTTCTTCTTTGAGTATTTCTCCCTTTTGTCGAGTATTGAAAAACCATTGATGGGATTGGTGAAGAATATAAATAATCATTATGAAATGAATGAAACCATTCATTTTGAATTTTTTCAATGGGTTTTCCAGGGAGTTCATTATCCTGAATCTTTGGTGCTTTTTGTTTCTTTTTGAAATTACAAAAAAGGTGATCCATGCTTAAAATAAGCAGCAATTTTCTTGAATCTTCTTCTCGAAACTTTGAGTCATGGAGATTTTTGGTTCCTCAAATATCTTGAAAATAAATAGTTCCTCAATTGAGTTGCCAAAAATGTTGATGGTTGAATATGTTAGGAACGAAATGACAACCTCACGGGGATACAAATCCCCCTACGTTTGTATAGAGGCGGTACTCCTCTTTATTTTAAGATTTTCTTGGGATTATAGATTTTTAGAATATGGGACTTTCCAGAAGTTCATCATGATAATCAAAGAAATATAAATATTACAAGAAAAAAAAATATCAAGAAAGAAAATGTTTTCTTTTATTTTTTAGAGAGTTCCTGAGAAATGACCAGGAAACACACACTTCATACATTTAAAGGAGATAGACAAAATTTCCTCACATCCATCATAGTTAAACTAAAGATTTATGATCACATAAAATAAAAGAATATGATCTGCATGCATAAGAGAAAATTAATAGAGTAAGACAAGGGGAGATCAAATAAATATAATGATAGATCAATCTCAAATGTTGTATACTCAAGACTTAGAGTTACAAAGTACAGTCAAAACTGATCTCGAAATAGTTCTCTTGGGATTTCTGAAAAATATGTAGTCTGTTACAATTCTTTGAAAGTTAAATTCATTCGTCCTTAGGATTGGGATTGGGGCTCCTACGGACCATAAAGAAAATATGAACAAGAAGTGAGATGTATAAGGAGAATGGTGGGTGATGTAGAGTAGCAAGACCTAGAAAGAAGACAGGGAGAAGTTATCAAATTTCAGTTAAACCTTTCTAGTCAAATAAGCGGAGAAACTAGATGAACAATTGATAAAGAAAGAACAATGTGATCAACGTGAACTTACTACGATGGTCTCTCATATCTCTTCACTTGCTTGTTGTTTTCCTTTTATTGTATTCATTGACAGTTATAGGAACTGTCTCAATTGTTTCTTGTCCTTCTTTGGTTAATTTGTTGATTATGTTTCTGAACCAGTCTTCAATATAACTTTTTATTTCATGACTAATTTTAATATTGAATAATTCACCTTCCAAGTCTCTTAATTCAAGAGAAATAGCATGCATTGCTTCCTCAATATCTTGATTTTTCACGGAATAATCAACTAGCCAATTGTCTATTTCATCCTCATTATATTCAAGTATGCCATAAAAAAATTCAACTGATAACACTTTGAATATCTCAACTGTTCGTCAAATTGTTGATTTGTTAGAAACATTGAGTTGATAATTAATTTAAGGTATTGTACCTCGTTAGTACCTCCTTCTAGATCTATCTCTGTGAGTCTCTTGAATAGTTATTCTCCTTTGAAAGTAAGTGTTGGATCTGGGAGCTTCAACATCTTGCGAAAAACTTGCGGTGAAAGGGAAATGGGGGAATGATCTTGGAATTTTAAAATTCTCTGGTTGGCATGTACTTCTCAATGCACCATGCAACAAATTATTTGTGGTCAAATACCTCAGGAACACACCCTTCCCGAGCAATTATGGATGCCATATTACATCTTTTTTTGTAGTAGGAGATGACTAATATGAATATTCTTTGGACCACTAAAAATCCTAGTCTTCATGACCAAAAATATTCAAAGTATCTCCCTAGAATTGTTGTCTAGTTGTTGCTTCCATTAGGTTGATGGGAGTATTCTTCCGCTGAATAATAAATCGAAATAAATCCTTTCGGAGAGATGACAATAATATAATACTTTGGAAACCCACACGGGTGTAGACGGATTGGCAAGTGCCATGTAAATGGAAGGAAATTTGTAAAATGAAGTCTCATGTTCGATTCTCACCCGGATTTACTCGTGCGCCATTCTTG
>JZKD02S1400851.1:109097-122183 GCA_000966675.3 Picea glauca
TTCAGACCCTCTAAACATGAAAATATTGTCGAGTGATCTTGTGGCCTTTCACACTCGTTAAACTGAAATTTGAAGTCACATCTATTCGGTGGTAGTTTACCCCTTTTTCAGTCTGGACGGTCAACTATATGAACAAATGTATACTCTAGAGGCTTCTCATCCCTAGAAGAGTACCCTCAAGTATAATTTTACCCCTTTTTCGGGCCTAAGGGACTAAATTTACGAAAAAGGAACCCCCATAGAGTCCATAGTTAAGCTCTTTTCAGACTCCCTAAAATTGAAAATATCGCCAAGTGACCTTATTCTTTCACACTTGTTAAAATGGTCCAGAAGAACATTCCTGACAGAGTCCATAGTTAAGCATTTTTCAGACTCCTTAAAAATGAAAAAATTTCCAAGTGATCTTGTCTTTATCACACTCATTAAAATGGTTTTGAATAGATGTCTTGTCGGTGCTAGTTTACCCCTTTTTTGAACTGAATAGACTACCTTCGAAAAAGGTACCCCATTGGAATATCCTTTTATGTTTTTTCAGACTCTCTAAATATGAAAAACCGTCGAGCTTACCTTCTCTGGGCTCATTAAAATTACATCGAAGGACGTTACCATTGTGTGTTTTGTTAATTGCATTTATATACTTGCGTCTTTGGCCTAATGTCAGCTCCATGTTTCTCTCAACTGAACCATTTGAAGCATGCCTTATATGCAAGCCTTGTAGAACTTTGCCTCTACGTCTTGATACCTTTGGCCCTTGGAGGATTTTTCCCGAGTGTCCTTTTCCTTCATATGTCCCTTTGCCCTGAGCATCCCTGTGTTCCATGCACTTGGAACTAGTATGTTTGCGACACTTGATCCTCCTTTGTAACGTAGCATTTTTTTATTCTTTTTCAAGATTTCCAACATTATTGAAAAAGACAAAAAAAAACAAATATACCCCAAAAAGAGGAAGGGAAAAGTTTTTTCTTTATATCGTTAACACAATGAGCCGCCCTTGGATAAATAACATCCTTTCATTTGTCCTTCAATCCCTGGGATTTAACATGACCTTGGGAAGTTGTTCCCACTACATTGAGTTGTGTCCTCCTCCGTTTGGTTATTCTTTCAAACATATGGAGAATTTGTGTTGCCTCCTACCTCGTGAACTTATGTTAATGTCATGTTTCCTGAATCTCATCATTTGTTGTGATATTGTCCAAGAGAAGTTTTTAAAAATCCTGAGTCGGCCCCTCTGTAGTTTGTCTCTTGCCCTCATGCTCGGCCATCTCGAAAGTCCAATCAAGTCTTTGTTTGAAATCAATGAAGCCTTTAGTCTGATCATCAATATTCTCTAGTCCATGACCGACGAGCCATCGAAGACCTCTGGGCAATGAATATGAACACTCATATTACACTCCTACCCGAGTTTTGAATATTTTGAAGTTGTTTCTCAAGCTCTGAAGACCTCGTCTCCAGCCATCAGGCCTTATCAACTTCTAGAATATGGATACTATACATGTATATCTTTTGATTTTGAGATGTAGATCCACTGTGTATTGCTTGCAGCTACACTTTATATAGTTATATGACATGGATCTACAATGTATTTGATTGGTAGCCATGATTTTATTTCATCTTGAGCATGGGTATGCCCACCTCGGTGAGACAATTGTTATTTTGCAGATGGAACCTCCCTAATTCTGGTCCCTGGGCTCACCGGTTTGGTACGTTGATAAAGATTGATAATGTATTTCGGCCATCAGATGCTCTTCTGGCCTCACACATTAGGGGGGCATCTGTTATAACCCTAATTTTCACCAGACATGCTTACCTGGCATCAGGCCATCTCAGATTCCTTCTTTCCCAAAACACTGTTGAACAACTCTTCTTAAAACACCTTTTATAAAAACCCACGTGCCCTACTCCATTACTGCATGCGTGTACACACTAGCTGACCCAAGACAACCCACGTGTACCTACAAAAGCATGGAAAAAGGAAAGTTTTTGATGGAACACATAGCTTTGGGAAAGTTAACTAAACCTTTCGACCATGCATGGTCGGTCACTCGACCAAATACCTAGCTTTTTCTAGCCTATAAAAGAAGGGTTAGGGGTCCCATTTGAAGGAGGAGAATCATAGTAAAGAAACTATACCTGATTGAGCATTCCCTTTGTCCCAACCTTTAGCCATCCTTGTGAAAAGAGAAGTATAGAGCAAAGTAGTTGGAAGATAGTGGAATAAGATCCTAGGATCAGGATCGAGGAGTAGTAGCCGACTTTATCATTGTAAGGTATCATTGTGAAGTTAATAAAAGAATTGCTTTTCTTGTCCCACCATATGAGATTGTCATTATTGGAATATTGATTGTATGATTAATTAAATCTCTAACCCATTAGTTCATAGATCAAATGCATGTGGAGTTCTTTGTTTGTCTTTAGTGAATGAAGGTCAGCATTCAGAGGAGAGTTGTAGTCAAAGAATGACCAAGCACAAAAAGGGATCGACATCAAACACAAAAAATAAGGTACATCAACTTAATCTCTTGATTCTTGTATTTACATATGAGTAATGGTGGTTTAACCATGGGATGATGGTAAAAAGTAAGAATCTTTAGGTCATTTCTTCATTCATGATAAAACCCTTTGTGCTGGTCCGTAGGAGAGATTTCCCACCCACAATAGGAAGAGAGGATAAATGTAGAAATCCAGGACCTCAAGAAGAGGAAGAAGACGATGGGCATCACTGAGCAGTTAAAAGGAACACACAATATGAAGAGATTACAGGTTGAACTAAAGATGACACGGGCACAAAAATAGGAGAGATAGGCATAGATATAACCCCTCCAAGAGAAAGCAGTAGAAATGATCACCCTGCTGGAGGCAGAGAAGAAGAACATAGCGCAGACATAGGTGGAATGCACATCTATGGTTTAGGAGGATGTCACAGCAAAAAACTTAGAAGCTCTTACATAAAAGGCTATACAGGTCCAAACATGAGGAAGGGAACTAGCAAACAAGTTTCACAGTCTAGCGGAGGCTCTCTAGGGAGCATACAGTGCCTAGGTGGCTCAAGATGAGCCAAATATTAGTGTTGGGGGCTTGTTGGGTGCAGGCCCATTTTGGAGTAAAGACTAATTTTGAAGAATAAAAGCACAAAGAAGGAAAATACAACTGGCAAGAAAAGCAACACATGCAAGGTAAATGCGCATGAAGAGGAGGAAAGCATGAAATACACACATGAAATAATACCTAAACATGCTAGGGTTAGGTTTTTGTTAAGAATATATAATGGTTGATAAGCCAAAAACATGTATAAATAGTCACCTAGGAGGTCTAGGTTAAGGGTTCAAAGTTGGATTTCATGATGTTGGTCATTGTTACTATGTTGTTTCCGATATATTTTGTAAGTTGTTGAGATAAGGAGAGAAAAAAGGGTAGATATTAAGGGTTAGATCACAGGATGAGGATCTTGGTGTCATCTAATCCACCTCATTGTATATCTTGACATGTTTTGATGGAGAGTTGTAATGTGCACCTAAGCATTGCATCCACCCATAAGAACTATCTCAGGTGAGAATACACAGTGCATTCTGTTCATCGTGTTTCCTTCTAGTTTACCAGGAGGGTTGATAGTTTTAGAGGGGTTTTGTTGGAAACCATAGTAGACCTGAACCTAGGTCAACCCTAGAATGGTAGAAAGGATGAAGTCTAACTAACAAGTACATGTCCACAAATCTATTGGAACCTCCACATCGTGGTCATGTGTTAAGGAGGAAGAGTTCATGACCAGGGCTAGGTCTAAGCCCCGACCCTTTCCTACCCGAATGGAACCTTAATGAAAACTTAAATAATTGATTTGAGCTATAGTGTTAAGAGCTAACATAGGCGGGATGGTAGCTTGGCCTTTTCCAAGACTCTTCCCCCCATTTCTGGAGGTCGCGGGTTCGACCCTAGTGGCCTCCATAAAATTTTACACCAACAAACAATAACAGGGTGACACATGGAGGGTCTTGGCTAGGCCACGTGGCACCCTTCCATTCTCCTTTTGTACATGACATGTGTCATCACAACATTGGTCCACGTCCTTGCCAACAAATTTTCCATGTCATCACCTGACATGTCACCTACCATGTCAACAGTATGGTCTGCACAGTTAGCCTGTATGGACTGTATAGTCAACATTTTTTTGCTTGTTTGGAAAAGTGAACAGAATGCAATATCTCATTCATACAATGTCCATTTGAGCCTGTTCAGGTTGCATTTGGATAATGAGGATGATATCTACGCAATGAATCCATTTTCGAGCAATTCCAATCACTTTGATTTTTGAGCATATTTTGATCCCTTGGATCAATGGGACTTTGTAGAAGTCTATTGTGATAATCAAAGAAATATAAAGATTGCAAGAAAAAAAATAACAAGAAAGAAATTTTTTTATTTTATTTTTTAGATATTTCCTGATAAATGACTTGGAAACACACACTTCATACATTTAAAGGAGAAAGACAAAATTTCCTCACATCCATCATAGTTGAACTAAATATTTATGATCACATAAAATAAAAGAAGACGGTATGAATGCGTAAGAGAAATTTAATAGAGTAAGACAAGGACAGATCAAATAAATATAATGATAGATCAATCTCAAATACTTTATACTCAATACTAATATTTACAAAGTATAGTCAAAATTGATCCTAAAATAGTTCTCTTGGGATTTCTAAAAAATATATAGCCTGTTACAATGCTTTGAAATTTAAATGTGTTTTTATGTAGGATTGGGATTGGGGATCCCATGGACCATAAATAAAATATGAACAAGAAGTAAATTGTAAAATGAGAATGGTGGGAGATGCAGAGTAGAAAGACCTGGCAATAAGACAAGGAGAAGTTACCAGATTTTGGTTAAACCTTTCTAGTCAAAGAAGCCAAGTAACTGGATGAAAAACTTATAAAGAAAGAAGAATGTGATCAATGTGAACTTACTATGATGGTCTCTCATATCTCTTCACTTGATTGTTGTTTTCCTTTTATTTTTTTCCTTGACGGTTATAAGAACTGTCTCAACTATTTCTTTCCCTTCTTTGGTTAATTTATAGATTGCCTTTATAAACCAATATTCAATATAACTTTTTATTTCATGCTTGATTTTAATTTTGAATAATTCACCTTCAAAGTCTCTTAAGTCAAGAGAAATACCATTTACTTCTTCTTAAATATCTTGATTTTTCACAGAATAATCAACTAGCCAATTGTCTATTTCATCTTCATTATATTTGAGTATGCCATAAACATTTTCAACTGATAACCCTTTGAATATCTCAACTTGTTCGTCAAATTGTTGCTTTGTTAGAAACATTGAGTTGAGAATTAATTTAGGGTATTGTACCTCGTTAGTACCTCCTACTAGATCTACATATGTGAGTCTCTTGAACAGTTCTTCTCCTTTGAAACTAAGTGTTGGCTCTAGGAGCTTCAATATCTTGCGAAAAACTTGCAGTGAAATAAAAATGTGGAAATGATCTTGGAGTTGTATAATTATATGGATCGGTACATACTTCTCAATGAACCATGCAAAGAGTTCTTTGTGGTAAAATACCTCAGGAACACACCCTACATGAGCAATTATGGATTCCCAGATTACGTCTTTTTATGCAAGAGTAGATGAGTAATATGAATATGCTCTAGAACACTGAAATTTCTGGTCTTCACGACCAAAAATATTCAAAGTATCTCCTCAGAATTGATATCTAGTTGTTGCTTTCGTTAGGTTGATGGGAGTATTCTTCAGCTGAATAATAACTCGAAATAAATCCTTTCTAAGAAATGACAATAATAGAATCCTTTAGAAAATGGAAAATTAATTCAATTTAATGAATAATCTCTCGAGTCTTTCACCATTAATAGTGGATTGGCACCAGTGACAAATCTGATGGTACAAAATGTAGATCACAGAATGTGGAGGATCAGAGCTTGAACCTGCAAACCCGTAAAGTTGAAAAAATGGTTAATTGTAGTGTAGCAGTAGACTTATGACATGGGAAAGTGGATGGAGATGAAATTTTTCCAACCATCCAACCCGATGAAAATATGAAGGAAGAGAGTACTTCACAATTCGAAAATGGAGAGGAGAACATGATAATCAGAAAAATTCTTCATAATTTCTCGTTCGGACATTTAGAGAAAATATTGAATAATGTAGGCATGCAGAAACAAATTTCCAATCCGAAAAGTGCATGACACTGAGCGATGCTTAGTGAACTTACAAAAGTTCAAAAATTTTCCTCTTTTTATATCAATGTTTTTATGAATCCAAGAGTGGAAAAATATAGATAACCAAATTTTGGTCAACAACTGACTCCAACTGCGGGACAATGACCCCCTGTGGGTTACTGAGAAAACCAGAATATCAAGATCAATCACCTTCTCTAATGGGATATGGAGTCATATTCAAAATACAATCTTGCAATTCTTCTTCTTTCACGAAGTTATCTTCAAATTTTAACATCCACTCAGTGATTGCTTTATTGTGAAAAACTTTGACTAAATAAATAAACTATGTACATACATGATCTACCTACCATAACTTACTTGAAAGAAAGAGGAACCTTAGGTATAGGCAGATTTCCAATGGAGACATTCAAGCATTGATCTGATTTGTGGAATGAACTCCAAAATTCTGAGATATGTTGGGACTTTTACCAATGAGTCAGGGGCACTCTCAACATTTAATGGAGAAAAATCATACCAAGTATGGTGAATATTTGATTGCATTGTTTGGCCAATAATGCTCTGGAACCATAATTCAATAAAATCAATTCTTGGCTGAGGATTTTTTGACATAATCATGCATTCATCATTTTATTTATTTACAACCACTTCCAAGATTCTTGATTCATCAAAAATCTCTTGAAAATATTCTTGTTTCTTGTAAGGGTGATCTTGTTCATCATTCTTCTCAAGATTCATTTATTCCATCAATTCTTCTTGCTGCAATTTCTTTTGTGATGTTTCATAATCTATCACAAGGATGGAATTTTCTTGTGTATTTGGTGCAGGCTCCTCAATTTCATTTTCAAATTTGTTGTTTGAAATGTCTTCATATGGAGTATATAGGAGACTGATTTTTTTTTTCGTTTTCCACATTCAAGATTATTGTTTCATTGGTGATGTCTTGGCAATGTTCTTATTCTATGCAATGACTATTTTCTTTGTTCTCAAAATTGTTTTCTTCCACCAATTCTTCTTTATTTTGGTTTAATTATTCTTGAATATTTGGTGGGGACTCTTTAATTTCTTCCTCATATGGATTTTATGAGATTTTGATATCTTTTCCTTGGTCTTTGGGATTCTTTCCTTCATTCTCAAAAGCAATATTTGATTCAGAAAAGTCTTGCAATGTTTCATGATATTGTTCTTCTGAATCATTCATTTCATCTTTTTGTATCCATGTGGGAGAGTGTGGGTGGGAAGCAACATTTAGAGCATCAGAAAAAACATATGAATGCAAATTTGGGATGAACGTTTCTGAAAATGAATCTTCTAACACATCCCACCTAGTAATGGACTTAGGCATTAATGAACTATATCATTCAAGAGCATCCTCTTGTAGAGTTTGTAGGAATAATATACATGTAACATTATCTTTAGTGAGGTTGAAATCATAACATGTACCTTTAAAATTAATCAAGCGTTGCTCTGCATCTTCTGAAGCATCCCCAAAGAATGTAGAAAAATTTTCAATAGGAATATTGGGCATTCGAAAGTCTATTTCTGCTACATTTAAAGGGGTATTATAAAATCTCCTTCTTCTTTGAGTATTTCTCCCTTTTGTCGAGTATTGAAAAACCATTGATGGGATTGGTGAAGAATATAAATAATCATTATGAAATGAATGAAACCATTCATTTTGAATTTTTTCAATGGGTTTTCCAGGGAGTTCATTATCCTGAATCTTTGGTGCTTTTTGTTTCTTTTTGAAATTACAAAAAAGGTGATCCATGCTTAAAATAAGCAGCAATTTTCTTGAATCTTCTTCTCGAAACTTTGAGTCATGGAGATTTTTGGTTCCTCAAATATCTTGAAAATAAATAGTTCCTCAATTGAGTTGCCAAAAATGTTGATGGTTGAATATGTTAGGAACGAAATGACAACCTCACGGGGATACAAATCCCCCTACGTTTGTATAGAGGCGGTACTCCTCTTTATTTTAAGATTTTCTTGGGATTATAGATTTTTAGAATATGGGACTTTCCAGAAGTTCATCATGATAATCAAAGAAATATAAATATTACAAGAAAAAAAAATATCAAGAAAGAAAATGTTTTCTTTTATTTTTTAGAGAGTTCCTGAGAAATGACCAGGAAACACACACTTCATACATTTAAAGGAGATAGACAAAATTTCCTCACATCCATCATAGTTAAACTAAAGATTTATGATCACATAAAATAAAAGAATATGATCTGCATGCATAAGAGAAAATTAATAGAGTAAGACAAGGGGAGATCAAATAAATATAATGATAGATCAATCTCAAATGTTGTATACTCAAGACTTAGAGTTACAAAGTACAGTCAAAACTGATCTCGAAATAGTTCTCTTGGGATTTCTGAAAAATATGTAGTCTGTTACAATTCTTTGAAAGTTAAATTCATTCGTCCTTAGGATTGGGATTGGGGCTCCTACGGACCATAAAGAAAATATGAACAAGAAGTGAGATGTATAAGGAGAATGGTGGGTGATGTAGAGTAGCAAGACCTAGAAAGAAGACAGGGAGAAGTTATCAAATTTCAGTTAAACCTTTCTAGTCAAATAAGCGGAGAAACTAGATGAACAATTGATAAAGAAAGAACAATGTGATCAACGTGAACTTACTACGATGGTCTCTCATATCTCTTCACTTGCTTGTTGTTTTCCTTTTATTGTATTCATTGACAGTTATAGGAACTGTCTCAATTGTTTCTTGTCCTTCTTTGGTTAATTTGTTGATTATGTTTCTGAACCAGTCTTCAATATAACTTTTTATTTCATGACTAATTTTAATATTGAATAATTCACCTTCCAAGTCTCTTAATTCAAGAGAAATAGCATGCATTGCTTCCTCAATATCTTGATTTTTCACGGAATAATCAACTAGCCAATTGTCTATTTCATCCTCATTATATTCAAGTATGCCATAAAAAAATTCAACTGATAACACTTTGAATATCTCAACTGTTCGTCAAATTGTTGATTTGTTAGAAACATTGAGTTGATAATTAATTTAAGGTATTGTACCTCGTTAGTACCTCCTTCTAGATCTATCTCTGTGAGTCTCTTGAATAGTTATTCTCCTTTGAAAGTAAGTGTTGGATCTGGGAGCTTCAACATCTTGCGAAAAACTTGCGGTGAAAGGGAAATGGGGGAATGATCTTGGAATTTTAAAATTCTCTGGTTGGCATGTACTTCTCAATGCACCATGCAACAAATTATTTGTGGTCAAATACCTCAGGAACACACCCTTCCCGAGCAATTATGGATGCCATATTACATCTTTTTTTGTAGTAGGAGATGACTAATATGAATATTCTTTGGACCACTAAAAATCCTAGTCTTCATGACCAAAAATATTCAAAGTATCTCCCTAGAATTGTTGTCTAGTTGTTGCTTCCATTAGGTTGATGGGAGTATTCTTCCGCTGAATAATAAATCGAAATAAATCCTTTCGGAGAGATGACAATAATATAATACTTTGGAAACCCACACGGGTGTAGACGGATTGGCAAGTGCCATGTAAATGGAAGGAAATTTGTAAAATGAAGTCTCATGTTCGATTCTCACCCGGATTTACTCGTGCGCCATTCTTGTGGGCTGGGTGGTTGCACCTGGGGTTATAGTGGTAGCTGACGGGGATCGACCCCATGTCACGCGAGTACGAGAACTGCGAGTTGTCGATTCTCCCAGTAAAAAAAAAAAGAAAAATATAATACTTTGGAAAATGGTGAATTAGTGCAATTTAATGAATAATATCCTCGATTATTTTTCCATTAATGACAATCTCTTCGAATCCCATCAACTCAGGAATTTGTGAACCCATGGTTGTGGATGATCAAAAATAATTTATAGTGTAGACAAGCGGTCAGTTGAACTTGCATGCAGGAGAAATAAAAATCTTTAGGGGCTCGGCACCTGCGACAAATTGGATGGTCCAAAATGTAGATCACAAAAATTTGGGTGCAAAGTAGAGATCATGGAACTTGGAGGATGAGGGATTGAACCTGTGAACCCGTGAAGTTGAAAAATGGTTAAGTTTAGTGTAGCAAAAAACTTATGACATGGTAAAGTGGATGGATATAAAATTCCTCCAACCTGCCAACCTGCAAACCTGATGAGGAAATGAAGGAAGAGAGTACTTCATAATTCAAAAATAGAGAGGAGAACATGATAATTAGAAAAATTCTTCATAATTTCTCCTTCAGACCTTTATACCATATCTTGAATAACTTAGGCATGCAGAAACGGATTTCTAATCTGAAAAGTGCATCACAAAGTTGAGATTGAGGGCTACAGAGTGAACTTATAAAAGTTCAAAAAATGTATTCTTTTTATATCAAGGATTTTATGAATCCAAGAGTGGAAAAATATGGATGACCAAATTTTTGTCAACAATGCCATATGTAAAAGGGTTGATATAATTAAGGAAATTTGGGAGCTTCCCCAAAGTTTTCCTAGATTTTCTTCCATAATAGATAATTTCAAAGAATATCTATGGAAATATTTGGAAAATGATGAAGGATTTTTTAATGAAGTTGTAAACACATTTTCGGCCAAAGTCTCAAGTTTAAATGAAGCTCAGAGAAAGGAACAAAAACTTCCTTCACCTTATGACATGAAGCATATTAATGCATGTTGGTTAAGGAGAATTAAAAAGTTAAGAGAAATGATAAATGAAACCAAGGCCCTAAGGAATAAAAAGAATGATTTATTCCTTAAACTTGTTAGTCTTACCAAGGAATTAAATGGTCCTAATGAATTGATGGATACTATGATCTCAACAAAAGAATATTTAACGCGACAACATAAAGAACTAAAATTTGCTTGGGCTAACAAATTTACTAAAACCATATAATTTTATGAGGATGAAGTTGAAAGATGGTTAGTTCAGTATATTAACGGAAATGATGAGGTGGAAAACATATTGCATCAATAAGAGTTGTATCTGAGGGAATTTGAAATCTCGTTATTTGATATTAAAACTAAACATGAAACTACCATGGAACCTTTAAGAGAATGCATTGAGGAGTGGTTGAACAAGGAATTAATCGAAGTTATTGATCCAAAAAATCAAGAAATAGTTAAATAAATTATGCCAACTCAACAAAAAAATGTACCTATAAAGGATCCAGCTGCAAGGAAGTGAAAGGGGATATTTTCCCATTACACTTCCATGTTTTTTCATTTTATGGTTCGTGGAAGCCAATCCTAGTCCTCTTTGAAGGGTGAACGCATTTTTACTTTCTTTAAAGACATTTACTTTTGTATTTAAAGACTCATTATTAATTTTGTGAATCGAAGAGAGATACATGGGATATTACATTACTGTATTCTCAAAGACTTTGATCAGAAGTTTGAGTTACCAAATTTTTTATCTATCATAATCTTTTTGGTGCTTTATGGTATGATAATTTAAAGCTCTCTTTTATTTGCGGTCTAATTTACATTCTCTCTATTTTTGGTATCGTTAAATGTTTTGATGAATGTTGTAATAGATATACGAATCCTTTATATTTTGTATGCATTTTATCTAGTCACATTGTAAATATTGTACATATGAATTTCTTTTAAAATACACCTAGTCCCAAAAGATCAGTTGTTGTTTTCCTTGAATTTGAATGTAAATATTAAGTCTGATCCTTCTCAGACTTTTGTTTTGTTTCATTTTATTTTTCTGGAATCATAATAACAATAGGAGTACCATGTATCTAAAAATGCATGGGGATTCATATCCTCATGAATTTTACCTTAAGACCGTAAAACAATATTTTAGATAAACATGAGTATTAGTTATACTAAAGAAGTCACTGACCTCTGTGAGTCATGTTGGAGACCAGCACTCATCCTCTATTACTCATGCTAGGGAAAACCCACTAGCCACTGCAATTCATGTTGGGGGCATCAATATTGTTGAGAAGCTTAGATGAATATTACATAAGCCCAAGTTCCCTTGTAAAATTTCCAAGGGATATCACCTTACTAATTTTTTCCCTGCTATTACCATGGTATGAAGAGCATGGTCCTTGTTGAAAGGCCCTTCTAGTTCTGATTCATCTTTGTTTTCCCAACAATCTATTCAATCATTGGTTGATGAATTGTTCATTGCAATGCAATATTTGGCAGATACCACTCTCTCTTTTGGGGGTGATGGGTCTATTTACCATGTTGTCTCACATCCTATTCAACTATTGGTTGAGGAAGTGGTCATGTTGATGAAATATTCATCCAATCCCACTCTTCTTTTAGAGAATGACGAGTCTACCAAAGTCATCTCATTGACGCAATATTTGGCTGATCCCACTCTTATTTCATAGAGTGATGTATCTTTAGACTATGTCTTCAACATTTCTAGTTCAGTACCTTGTGAACAAGGGGGAAATCTGTTAAATTTTTCAAAATCCCACCCAGTTTCAGTCTCGCTGAATTTTCTACCAAATTTAAATGCCAAACTTTGTTTCAGCACTGTTTCAGCATATGCTACAGCCGTGTTTCAGCATCTGCTACAGCCGTGTTTCAACATCTTCTACAGCCGTGTTTCAGCATCTACTACAGCAGTGTTTTAGCATCTACTACAGCAGTGTTTCAGCATCTACTACAGCAGTGTTTCAACATCTACTACAGCAGTGTTTCAGCATCTACTATAACAGTGTTTCAACATCTACTACAGCAGTGTTTCAGCATATACTCAGCACTGTGTTTCAGCTTATGCTACAGCCTAGTGTTTCAGCATAAGCTACAGTGGTGTTTCAGCATCTAAAAAACTTAACAGAAAATAAATTTCTGAATAGAAAATAAATTTCAGAACTGAAACATGAGGATTATGAACATCGTTTTCAACGCAGAAATTAAATATCA
>JZKD02S1400851.1:122193-136458 GCA_000966675.3 Picea glauca
CAAATTTAGTACAATAAAACAATGACCATAAAATAAATTTACATACATGGGAGTGAATGATCTTCTTTGTGGTGTAGTCCTTCTGAATTCTATCCCTAGATTATCATGATCATAATTGAGGCTTCTTTGTGGCTTGATCGTGGAGGATCTTCTTTTGTAGTCATCTTCTAAAGTCTTTTGCACTTTTGGAGTGTTCTTCTTTAAGGTTGTGCATTCTTCCTTCTTCATTGAAACTTTAATGTCTTATGCATAAGTCTTTGGATTCTCTTCATTCTTCCTTTCTGGAAACCTAGAGGGATTCTCTTCAACTGATGATGTGGATGTTTCTTTCTCTTCAACATTTGTGCTAAGATTGACAACTTTTACTCTTAGTGTGGCAACTTCTTCTTCAAGATTCTCAACCTCTTCTTCTTTCTTCATCATCTGAATCCCCATGACTTCTTATATTCTCTTTGATTCCTCAATTTGGATCTTCAAGGTGATTATTGTTTCTTCAAGTCTTCTCTCTTCTTGACCAAACTATACCTCAAGTTGGTTTAAATCATTATTTATTTCCTTGATATGATTTGTCAATATCTTCTCTCTCTTTCCTTATTCTTCTTTATATTATGTTATTTTGGCTTCCAAACATTGCTTTTGATCTTCTAGAGTTTTTTCAACCTTTTTGGCTTCTTCTAGTTGAGTTCTTAAGTTCTCGATAACTTGTTGGGATTCTTCGAAAATTTGAACACTTTTCTTTTTCTTTATCAATTCTATATTGAGTGACTTATTTTATTCTCTTTATTTATTTAGTTCATATAAAACACTAATAAAATATTCATTTCCAATCTCAGTATTTTCAATTTTCAAGTAGGGGCATTCAATTTCAAGATTTTCATGCTTTTCACAATCAAAGCAAAAGAACTCACTTTTGTTGGCTTCTTTCACTTCACACTCTTCTTCTTATGAATCTTCCTAACATGATGAGCATATTTATTTATGCTTTTAATTGTATATTCTTTAGCAAACTATGACTCTATGATGGGAGAAAAATAGATATCATGTAGCTTATCCCAAAGTTTTGTAGCTGATGAACACTTTCCAACCTTTTCTCTTATTGTATCAGGTAATCCTTCACAGATGAAATCCATTTCTATTTTTTTATTCTTATTCAATTCCTTCTTGGTTGCAGTATTTGATTTATTTTTAGCATTGTATCCTGTCACAACTAAATATCAAATATCATATCCATATGAATTTAAAAAGGTTCTTGTCCTTATTCTCCACATATCATACTCTAGACCATTCTGACCATTAAAAAAGGGTACTCCATTCTTAGTATATCCCAGTGATTAAATTATCTCTTGAAGGAACCAACTCTGATACCAATTGTTAGATTACTGAGAGTGGGCGTGAATCAGTAATGAGAAATTTATACCACTTATTAATCCTTTTAAAAACAATGTATATTATTTTAAATTATTCAACAATCTTAATCATTTCATCATCAATATATTATTGCATTATAAACATTAACATCCATCAATGCATAATGAAAAATAATAGACACACCCACACAATACATAGTACACTAGTATTTTATGTGGAAACCCAATGTGGGAGAAAACCACAGAGTTTTTTTCTTATATGTCAAAGAATTACATTCAAGGAAGAACCAACTTCCAATTCTCTAGCTCCAACCAGAAGGAGTCTCCAACCCCCTAGTTTCTCAGGCTCCAACTTGAGGGAAGATCCAACTCCCCAATTCTCTCACTCCAACCAAAAGGAGACTCCAATATGAAGGAATATCCAACTCCCTGTTTCTCCGGATCCAACCGGAAAGTGGATACAACCACCTATCCTTTCCCCGTCCAAATTCCCTAAAATATTAATGCCAAATCACTTTCAATACCACTACTATGTCATTGTCACTAAATCAAATAATTTGTCACAAATTGTACCAATATTCTTCAAATATTTTCTACATATCCATGACCTATATATGTTGAAACATGCATATTTATGTGGCTCTCTTTACTGCAACTCATGGATGTCCGCAGTTCTCTTCTATGTAACTCGTGGACTACTACAAAACTTCTCCCAATATCACTTTCATTGTCTTTGTTTCTGTCAAAATGTCACTGTATCTAATCTGTCACTATGTAACCTCTCACTGTAAAATATGTCACATACACGTGTACCAACAACCTATCACAATAATATCCTCAACCACAAAACAAGATCAACTCTCAAACCACATGAAAGTCATGCCAAAATCACCAATAGCATATCTCACACTATATTATCAACATTTCCACCACATGCCTCTATCAAACATGAACCAATCACAACCAAGTACCAACCTATACCTCAACAAGCACATCGACCATGCACCTAAGACATACTCCAAGATAACCAACAAAGGGCCTCTATCAATACATCACACTATCCATAAACTGAATACACATCAAATCATGTGCCAAAACCTCATTGATATATAGCCTTAAACATGTACCACTCATAAGCCAATCATATACCAAGACCACTAACAAATGCTTCTCACAGTGCACCACAAGATATACCAATAACACCAAGCTAAGTATACCAACAATGTGCCTCAACAAATCTTCTTCAAACCATACATTACATCATATACCAAACATCCAAAAGAGTATATTCCCAAACTTCACAAAGTCATGCCTCAAGCATGCTCCACAACACCACTAAGATATAATCTCAAAATTTAACCATGAAAATACCTGTACCTATGTAGTATCCCTGTTGTATCTAATCTCTCACAAACATACCTCCAGTCTCTCCTCAGATCCTGCAACCTGGAACAAGCATCCTCCTCCTTTCCCTTTCTATAGATCTATGCTTTCCCCTTCTACATCTCATGCGTATCCACATTTTCATCCTCTATGGCTCATGGATATTTGCACTTCTCTGTGCCTATGGCTCATGGATGTATACGGCCTGCATTTATGCAACTCTTGGATAACCTATGAAACCCTAGTTCATTCACTTCCTCTACAACTATGAAAATTTCATTCCTTCAGACCTTCGTTTCCTCAAACCTACACTTTCTCAAATTTGCCAATGTATACCTGAAAATAAACTTTCACAAAATGGATATTCAATAATTTTCAATAGGTAGGTAGGTGCTAATAGGATTCTATTTCTCTCTTATTTATACTTTCCAAGTGCCTTCCTCTAGAAATTTCCTTGTAACTATTTTACCCGTTTCTCGACCTTTTAGGGCTAACCACTTTCTTGTTGCAACTAAGAGTTCCTTAATTGGTTAAATCATAACTTCTTTACCCTTAACTACTTTCTTGTTGCAACCAGTTTATTATTTAAATAATTTCTCTTTGCAACCACTTTCTCATAATTAGTAAACTCACAACTTCTTGTTGCAACTAATTTATTTTTAATTATTTTATTATTCCAACAACTTTACCCATGATTAACTCCTAGTTACAATCAATTTGACTAGTACACGTTTTCTAGGAGCTTCTATAAAAATTGACTTCTTTGACATTCTAGGTGCTTCTAGATAACTCAAGAGGGTCCTCCAACTTCACAAAGCCATATCTCCTCAACCATGAAGAACTATGTGATGTAACACATATCACTAGAAACAACATGACATGTATTATCCATCCATGATATTCTTACCTTCATATTCACTAATAGGCATTCCTTTATACCTACAACAAACTCAGGTCCTTTACCCATACCTTTGTGCTACCATAATTATTTATGGGACTTCTCCAAGGGTTGACATAAATCTCTAAGGGTTGACATCAATCTCCAACATCACTATCCAAAGGTTGACATCAATGACAACCAACTTTATAAACCAATTGTCCAACAATGTTTTTCCTTGCATTGAACATAGGTATGTTCCTTACACTTGGAATTAGTTTGATATCCCACGATGCTCATTTCCTCTATTTTACCATAGCATTCTTATATTCTTTTTCAGGATTTATAATATGAAAACAGACAAAAAGAATTACAAAAATAGAAAGAAGGATGGGAATGAATCTAATATTTTATATATGGCAGCTACTTATGTCTCCCTTGAATAGAACACAATATTATGGGTCTTTACCTCATTATTGGGTTTAGTATGGATTTAGGAGACCTTTTTCCTCATCTTTGACCCTAATCTCCTCCATTTGGTCATTATTCCAGTCATATGAAGCATTTTTCGATGCCTCATGTCTCACAAACGTATCCTAGTTTATAATCCATGCTTCCTAAGTCACATTTTGTGTCGTGTTTCCATTCAAGGGAAGTCAGCCTATGTTATTCATTCTACGTAAAATTTTAACTCTTCAATTCAATCTTCCCATGTCAGTCAAGTATTTCTCAACTTCATAAGTATCTTTGTCTCTAAATCGTACTAGTATAGAAGATCCCCATTCAATTATTGTTTATGGGTCTTCTCTTATTGACTATGATGCATTGCTATGATATTATGGCCTATATTTGCACCTTGGGACTATTTATATCATTGATAGGTAACCTTGCACTCAATAGATGACAAACCATCGTCAGTCATTAACTAAGCATTTTCCCTTGTGTTCGACGTCAATAACTGTTATCACACATAAGGATTTGTGTTGTACCTTGGTTTCCATTTGACCCCATTGTTGGATTCCTTGTCTTTGTCAGTAGTCTCCATTATTGGCTACTATTCAGAGAGTTTATTCCATGTGTTATTACATCTAGTGCATGATAGATTCATACCTCGGTGTGGTCCTTACCTTTTTTTTTTTCATCTGAGTCTTTCCAAATATTTGGCCTTTTGCTACTGCTCATGCTAGATGATGGAGGATGCCTTAATTTCTTCCTTCCATCGAATATCTTCCTATCAATGTCATCACATCTTACTTTGGGGTAGGGATCTAGAGTTATTTTTAGTTCCTTGGGGCTTGCAGTCATCAGTGGCAGGTTCCCTCACTATTGATAGTGGGAATAGAACAATGTCTCCTTCTCCATTGATTCTATCATGTGTTCAATATCATATTATGAATTCACACTTTCTATATTGTACTATGTACCTTGACACCCATTCTCATTTTCGATGGGTTGTCTCATGTTTGTTAATGGTATACATCAATAAATGGTAATAAAATGGTGTCTCACTATGTTCGAATCTAATACATTTATTCACATAGTTTATACTCATACCATGATGGATTATTTTGAAGATTTTGGGTGAAGTACGAGCATCACATTTTTTTTCTCCTACATGACTTGTCTTGATTGTACCACCCTCTTTGACATTGGTACTTGTAGATGATCATTTTGTTCACTCCATTGGTTCCAGATATCCTCTATTTGTTTTTGATACATAGCTCCATTATGTATCAATTCGTGGGTATGATCTAAATTTTTGCATGGCTCCATTGTTTATTTTCTCATGGCCATGATTGTTACTTCTATATATTACATGGATCCACTTTGTATATATTTTGTGCCCATGGACATTAGTTATGCTTTCATTACTCATGGATCTACAATGTACTTGATTTGGTAGCCATGCTTACATCACATTCAAGCATGGGAATGCCCAAATTGGGAAGATATTATCTTACTTGTTTTTGTTGTAGGTATTGTTCCAAGACTAGTCTTCAACTACTCCTACCCAATGGCCCCTCTATGATCTCATGACTATTTGTAATGTATTTCGGCCATCAATTGTTCTTCTGACCTAACACATTAGGGAGCATTTTTTATAGAGTCATTTGACACCACATATGCTCATGATGAGTCATTGGCCTCAATTACATCCCTTTCCCTGCTTGTAGGAGAAAAATCCCCCCTTTCCTCCCAAAATATATCTTAAGAGATCCCATTTTTGTAGATGTACATGCCTCTCCTTAAAGAAACTCGTGTAGATATATGACTTGTTAGTTATAAACCCACGTTCATGTTTAACTGGCTCAAAACAATAATAAATCCTAATATTTTGGGTGGACTTGACAGGTTCATGACCTCCTATAGCTTGTTCATAACTACTCCAACTGTCAAAAGGGAGTATAAAAGAGATCCTTGGGATGGAGAAAAATCATATCAAACATATGCATCCTTATGTTGGAATTTTCCTTATAGACCTACAAGACCTTATTTCCCTTTATTTCTGATATTATATTCCCCCCTAAAAAGCCTCATTTTCAGGATTTTTGTTTCCCCTTATCTCATCAGAAAAATAAATCCATTGCTTCCTTGGACCCACTGGAACACAAAACTTTGGAGGTAGTGCTTGTCATACCAGGCCTTGGGTGGAGGAACTTGAATCCTGGTTTTGGGACCGTGCCATGATGCTTAGAGGTTTTAACCAACTCATTTGTTTTTATTAATAAAATAACTCTCATTATCATCCATTTTGCTTTGTTAATTCATTATTTTAATGAGATTATTTGTATCTTGTTTCAAATCTAACATAGAAATTGGATTGATTTTATTTAGTTAGTTAGTGGATAACTACCTTCTTGTAGTTTCATACTTCTTTGGTTGCAAGACTTTCAAAATATCATTGTGAAGGAGTTCTAGAGTGAAATACCTCAAGAGGGATCGATTTCATGCATTGGTTCCAGGTATGTTCTCTTTCCTATATTCTGAAAGTTAGTTATTGAAAATAGTTACCTTTAATTAACTACCTAATTAGAATCTAATAAAATTCATTTAAGGGAACTTCTCTGTTGTGGCCCATGACCCACAACCATAGTAATTAGATTTCCATAATAGATAGCATAATGATAACCTGACATAACCATCAGTGTGACCCAAAGTGTCCCATTATCAATAGGAAAATCCTCCTCTTGGTCAAGTACCAAAAAATCTAAACTTGAATTTACAACACAAGGGGTCTCTTTTTCGTCACAAGGAGTAAAAGGGGGAATGGAGTGGTGGGAGGACACATATATCTCTTCTGAAAAAAGAATTATATCTATGATCTATATCCCCCATGTTAAAGAAATATCTAGACAAACCAAGCCCAACCAAGTCATTATCATTTCTAACATTCTCATGTAAATCCAAATCAACATGTGAAGAAACATTAAAAAATGATTTAGATTCTTCATCCACTAGCTGATATGTTTCATTAGTAAGATAAGCTAAGAAGGAAATCAAATCATGGGTAAAGGGCCTATCATCCAAAGTAAATCTATAGAAAATAGGAGTAAGTTTGATAACAAAATATTCAAGATATTCATTTGTATTATTCCTAAGCTATGATATCTCTACACATAAAGGACCATAATCATAATTCTCAAAAGCATGTCAAATTGAAGCATAAATTGGTCCCATGTGTGAATAGAGGTAGCTGGAAAAGTCTCGCACCAATGGTTGACCCATCAAGTAAGAGTGAGAGTAAATATCCTACAAATTACATTTCCATCATTAATATTGTGAGAAGAAAAAAATTTATAAAATTTAAAAGCATATTCAGATGTATCTGCCTCACCCTTTCCATGAAATTTAAGTTGAGACAAGAAATGTAAAATATTTCTAGGAAGTTTGGGAGGTATAGTACTAGAAAAACATCTACATAAAGGGATATGGTATTTATCCATTAGTAAATTAAAACAAGTTAATCAAAATGACTCCACAAGATCAACTTTTCATTTGGCCCTCCTTCTAGTGCCATTTCGGTTGACAAGTTTGAATGGCCTGCGGGGATGATTTTAAGGATGGAAATTTATTTTAAAATGTAGAAACCTTGGCGAATCTTACTAATCCTTCATATGCCAACTATAAATGTTTAGCGATATTTTTGTAAAAATATTCAAATTTCTAAGGATTTAATATAGTTTTTATAAAATTTTGGCGATTTTTAAGGTAAAATAATTTAATCCTATAGAATTTGGGCAAATCATTTTTAAAATAGCGAATCTCGTTTTTGGAAAAACCATGGAAAATTAGCCCATGAGAGAAATTTAGCCCCTGAAATCATCCATGGCCTGTCAAGCAGGTAAGGGACAATGCCCGATAGCAGGTACCAATTAGACCTACCCTTGTTTGGTGTAGCATTTCTGATGAGTATGTGGGCCTTGTTTCTGCTTAGAATTAAAAGAAGAAAAGAGGAAATACAATGAATTGTTCCACAAAGAGTTCTAATTAATCCTAAGTATAATATAAACTGAAAGAAAACTAATATGATCTAACTACTTCTAACCTATCATAAGAATAAAAATAAAAGAATGAGTATAGTGAGGAATAATATCAACAGAACTAGAATTAATTCATGTATGTTAATGATAAGTGATAACAACAATGCTATAAAAAATTACAGCAGCACACGGGAAGAGAAACCCTAGTACGCAGCCCATGCGACCTGCAGACCGCCTGCTACAGCAACTTTCAAGTCGCGATTCTCCACTGTCTCACCTTCAACCACCTCGCCGCTGATCCGCAGACATGAGTGCAATGGGGGGGGAACCCCCCTCGTATAGCAATGTAGCCGCCAATGATAAATTTGGAACCAGGGCACGGCGCCCAATGTTTGAACCACCGCCGCAACTCAGAGAGCAGTTGCTCGCCAATGAACAGGGACTACAACAGGACATGAAGACGAAAGCTGGCACTTCCAACCCCAAACCACCTCGCCGCTGGGAACCGGGGAAATGCATCCCTCAGACAGAAAATGCACCCCGCTATCACATAAGCTCTACCAGGGTAGGTGAGCATACACAGTTTATGCAAGAACATGCTCTCATCGGAAAATTTATGGGACTCTGGCCATCGGAAAGGGATCTGCTAAAATGGATAAAACATTGGTGGAACCCTAAAGGTGACTACGACGTCCAGCTGAGCTCAAAAGGTTTCTTCACCATCATACTTTACAATCTTGAGGACAAAGACCGTATTTTTGAAAATAGCCCCTACTTCTTCAACTCAGCAGGGCTCTTTCTGAGGTACTGGACAGAGCGCTTTAGCCCAGACAAGGAGGACTTCACAATGGCACCGGTTTGGATCCGTCTCTACTCCCTCCCACAAGAGTTCTGGCTGGAAGAGATCTTAATGGGGATAGGCAACACCATTGGTCAATACGTGAAAGCTTCTGAAGCTACAAAGCAGCGAAAATATACCTCTTATGCTCGCATCTGCGTTTACATGAACATAGCCAAAGCCATACTAGGAACAGTTGTATTAGAATATTAGGATGAGGATTGGGTCCAAACCCTTGACTACGAGCACATCCCATTTAGATGCAGAAAATGCCACAAACATGACCATCTGTTTTGGGACTGCCCTTTGAACCAGCCAGCGGCCAAAACCACTCCAAATCTGTAGAAAGACGGCTACACTGTGATTCAAACTCGGAAGAGGAATTCTATTCGAAGACAGACAGCGGATCCCAAAGCCAAGCTCCAAACCAAGAACTCCTTTGATATTCTAAGTCATCTCCCGGAAGAAGAGGAACTCCTAGACCCCCATGCTGGGTTACAGGCCGAAAAAATCTCGAACATTGTCGCCCCACCTCCAGATCTACCCAAAGACACTCACATAGAGGAGGCAGGGGAGGCAGATGGTGACATCCACATGAATCCCCAGGATCTTGCCGGCATAGATCTGGAAAAACTAGAGGAAGCCCTAGATCAGAAGGACCTCCAGGGCCTTCCGGAGGAACAGCTGCGCAAGGTTCACAAGATCTTCATCGATTCAATGGCGGGCTCCACAGCACGCCTTGGCATAGCCACAGAGTCCAGCTCCAGCTCCAAAAAAACTCCAAGAGAAGGCAAAAGACGAGGTAGGAAGACAGTTCATCAACTGATCAAAGAAGCCGGGAACCTAATGATCAACTCAGGGCAGATACAGAAGCTCTCGGAGGGATACCTCCACCTCCATTCCTCCTCTTAATAATGAAGGTCATCTCTTGGAACATCAGAGGGCTCAATGGAAGATCCAAGCAAAGGATCCTCAGAGACTGCATCAAAAAGGAACTCCCAGATATTCTAATGTTACAGGAGACCAAATGCGCAGGCTTGGAAGCTGAGAAAATTATTCAAAGAATATGTAAAGACTGCCAGTTTTTCTATACGGATTCAGTAGGAGCAGCGGGCAGCCTTGCCATTTTATGGGATCCCAACCATATTATCCTTAATGGGCCCTTTTCCACGGCAGGCACCCTGTCAGCACATTTTGCAATAATAGGCTCCAATCAAGAGGGGACCATCACCAACGTATATGGCCCACAGGGACAACAGGAAAAGCAGAAATTTTTGGAAAAACTTGTTCAAGTCAAAACTCTGGTGAATACGCCCAACTGGATCCTAGGAGGAGACTTCAACATGATAATGACGCTGGAGGAAAAATCGGGAGGCAGCAAACGACTCGAGTAAGAAAGTGGTAAGTTCAAATCCCTCCTTGAGCAATTAAATCTAGTAGACATAGAAAACAGTAATGGGACCTTCACCTGGTCAAATCGTCGATCTGGAAGCCAACACATATCTTGTAGATTAGACCGTTTTCTTATCTCAGAGCACTTGATCGAAAGAGATCTCTGCATAGAAATCCTGATTCTTCCCCGAACAGGCTCGGACCATTGGCCCATAGCCCTCCATATTGCTATAGAAGCGACGCCTAAATTCAAACCCTTCAGATTTGAAAAATTCTGGCTAACACATCCAGACTTCCATCAACTAGCTCAACTCTGGTGGAATCAATCAGAAATAAACGAAGGCACCAAGATGTACCGGTTTCAACATCACCTTAAAAATTTCAAGCAAAAGCTCAAACACTGGAACAAAAGCACTTTTGGAAACATTCAACAGGCCATCAGAGACACAGAACTCTGGCTAGCCGAAATACAACAGATTTTCATTTCAAGGACTCGGACCACCGAGCTCATGCAGGAAGAAGAGCAATTACAGATGCAGCTTGACCTACGCAGACGGCAAGAGGAAATACTCTGGAGACAGAAATCTAGAGTTCAGTGGCTAAAAGAAGGGGAAAAGAACACCAAATTCTTTCACAAGACCATGATACATCGCAGACATATCAACAGAATAACACATTTGGAGGACGAGCAAGGCCAACTAATCAGGGACCATGAGCGCATTGAGGAAGAACTCCATGGATATTATCAAACCCTCCTCAAGGAAAGCAACGAGGACAGAGCGGCAGCAATCTCTCGAGTCACTCGCCACATTCCCAAGCTAATCACGCCAGAACAAAATGCAGCCCTCAATCGACCGATATCCAAGGAGGAGGTGGACAAAGCTGTAAAAGACATGCCCCCAGGCAAAGCACCAGGCTCTGATGGCTTCACCACATATTTCTTCCACCACTGCTGGGACATTATAGGCCAAGATGTTTGGGAAGTAGTGGAGGAATCTAGATTGTCAAGACAAGTACTCCAAGCTTTCAATGCCACCTTCCTTGCCCTCATACCAAAGGAGGAAAGAGTCACGAATCCCAGATAGTTTCGACCCATCTCTCTTTGCAATGTCATCTACAAGATCATCACCAAGGTTATTGCAAATCGACTCAAACCAATTCTGCCTCTCATCATCTCTAAAGAACAATCTGGTTATGTAGAAGGCAGGCAAATTATGGACAGCGTCATTCTGGCAAATGAAGTAGTCAGCTCCCTTAAAACAACAAAAACTCCAGGTATGCTGATCAAACTCGATTTATCCAAGGCTTTTGACAGGGCCAACTGGCAGTACCTCCGAGCTATTCTAATTTCCTTTGGCTTTGATCATGCTTGGGTCCAATGGATCTCAAACCTTACCTCCTCGGCGTTCTTCTCAATATTGATAAATGGAGTCCCCTCACGCCCCTTCTCTGCCTCTCGAGGCATCAGGCAAGGCGATCCACTTTCACCCTTCCTTTTTGTTCTAATGGTAGAAGGCCTTGGCCGCTACATCAAATCTGCAGTCCTGGAAGGCACCCTCCAGGGCCTACCTCTTCACAATATGAAACCTGCCCCTTCACATAGCCAATTCGTTGATGATACTCTTCTGATGAAATCCCCTACTACTCGGGAAGCCCTTAAACTCAATTCCATCCTCTCAGATTTCATGGAGGCCTCGAGCATGACTCTAAATCTTGAAAAGTCCAAGCTTTTCTTTTTCAATACCCCCTTGGCAGTCCAATTGCACATTTCCAGAATCATGGGCATTCCCAGAAGCTCCCTTCCGTCCAACTACCTGGGTATCCCCCTCACTGGATCACCCACTAAAACCATCTCTTGGGACAGTCTTCTCATCTCCATCTCTAACAGACTTGCCAATTGGACTTTCAGACCTTTAAACCTTGCAGCCAAACTCGTTCTGCTGAAGTCGGTCCTCCAAACTCTTCCCACCTACCTCTTCACGGCGCTTGCTGCCCCTAAACACATCATCAAAGCAATCAGAAACATCCAACGCAATTTCCTCTGGAAAGGTGTGCAAAACAAGAAGAAATGGGCCCTCGTACGCTGGGAAAAGGTATGCACACCAAAAGCCAAAGGCAGACTCGGTCTGCAAGACCCGGAAAAGCTCAATCAGATAATGGGAGCCAAGATATGGTGGAGGTGGTTGAAAACACCAGAGGCCTTATGGGCTCAAATATGGAAACGCAAATATGCCACTACAATGCAAGCAGACCAGCTAATCAGGCACAACATCAAAATACAGGGATCGAACATTTGGAATACCGCTTGGCAAAACAGGGACATCATTCAGAAACATGCCTTTTGGGAAATATGTAATGGAGATAGCGCAAGGTTCTGGCAAGATTCCTGGCAACAGCTTAAACCTCTACAGGACCTGGAAGAACTAGCACCCCTCCACTTGGCACTTAACCAGCTCCCTGTGCCAAAGGTGCGAGATCTCTGGAAATCCGTGGATGCAGAACACCCCTGGAGGCAATGGAAAACATCCAACCAGGACCTTGACATTCCCCCTGACATTAGCCTAACTGCCTGGCAGCAAGAGGCTGGACGCCGAAAAATCCCATGGAGAGAAGGACACGACATGCTCAGATGGGGACACTCAACTTCTGGTAACTTCTCGGTAAAAGAGGCCTATAATATTCACTTCCATCAAGACAACCAGCAAGCGGACACCACCTGGAGCAAAATCTGGCATAAGGAATTATGGCCTAAGGTTTCTACCTTCCTCTGGCTCATTATTCACAACAGAATTTTAACATGGGACAACCTCCGGAAAAGAGGGTTCACTGTACCTTCTATGTGCACACTCTGTCACGCCCAAGAGGAAACCAAAGAGCACCTCTTTAACGGATGCATCTATAGCCAGACAATCTAGGACCAAGGAGCACAAATTATGTGTCGATCCAATCAAAATCGCGGCAGCATCAAAGACACCATAGAAAATTGGGACTCCATCACTTACAGCAATCCCATTCTGAACCAAATCTGGCTCTTGCTACCTGGCTTCATTCTCTGGCAGATATGGAAGGAGAGGAACAAACGCATCTTCCACTCCAAGCATTCCCCAGCAAAGGATATATGGCAAACAGTTGTCAAACTCATCAGAGAAACCATTCAGAGCAAGCATTGGCAACCGAGAGACCATGAGTGTAGTCACGAGGAGGCACACATCCTACAAAGCTGGATGCTAAACCTCAAAGACTCGGGGATCTCTCAACCCCCAAAGGAACACTTCTCCAGTCCCTCCCTCTGGTCCCCCCCTCCTGATGGATTCATAAAGATCAACTTTGATGGGGCCTCAAAAGGCAACCCTGGACCTGTCGGCTATGGAGCGGTCATCAGAAACTCCACTGGGGAAATCCTAAAGCTGAATGCGGGGTACCTGGGAGAAACCACCAATAATGTAGCAGAACTCACAGGCCTCCTGCAGGGCCTCCAACAAGCTCTCGCCCTCACCAGTCACAATATCATACTGGAAGGGGACTCTCAAGTAGTTATTCAGCTCATCACAAAAATCCTGCATGGAGGACAACCACATAAAATATCTCCTAGCTGGCGCCTTGCAGGATTGTTAGAAGACTTCCAAAGCCTGCTCAGGCGAAACATCAATGTCATCCCTTCACATGTTAAAAGAAAGGCAAATACAGTAGCTGATTTCCTTGCCAATGAAGGCGTCATTAGGGGAAGGGAAAACATAACCTGGGACACCAGCAGCTCTGAGCCTTCAGATCTCTATCATTGATGCAAGCTACTAGCCAGCAAAGATCACCCTACCCCGGATGGGGTGACACACGTACAGGAAAGGGAGGCGAGGTGGCAAGGGGAGGTGGCGAGGGGAGGTGGGGGGCCTTTATTAACCGTCCTTCCCACACACTCCGCGATTCATT
>JZKD02S1400851.1:161541-175647 GCA_000966675.3 Picea glauca
GGAAGCAATCCGATTGATTTTAGCTTATGCATGCTCCAAAAATATTAAAGTGTATTAGATGGACATAAAATCATCTTTTCTGAATGGGGAACTTGAAGAAGAAGTCTACATTGAACAACTAGAAGAATTTGAGTTGTCAAAGAATGTAGATTATGTGTGTAAATTAAAGAAGGCCTTGTATGGTTTAAAACAGGCTCCTAGAGCCTGGTACTCTAGAATGGATAAATATCTACAATAGGAAGGGTTCAGAAAAGGAAGTGCAAACAACAACCTCTACATCAAGGTAGGTCAAGATAGTGTTATAGTAATTGAAGTTTATGTTGATGATATTATTTTTGGTAGTGATGATGATAGGTTAAGCCAGAAATTTGCAAAGGATATGCATAATGAATTTGAAATGTCATTACTTGGAGAACTATCCTTCTTTCTGGGACTTTAGATATGTCAAATAAAACAAGGAAGTTTTATTTCTCAAGCCAAGTATATCATAGAAATGCTAAAGAGGTTTGGAATGGAATATTTCAAACTAGTTTTCACTCCCATGCAAAGCAATTGTAAGTTGAGCAAAGATGATGATTCAAAGTCTATAGATAAGAGGCAATAAAGGTTAATGATTGGTATCCTACTTTATGTGACAACATCCAGACTAGATATAATGCAAGAAGGACCAAAGGAATCACATGTATTAGCAATGAAGAGGATTTTCAGATATCTCAAAGGAAAAAAAGAGTTTGGATTATGGTATCCAAAAGGAAAGGATCTATGACTTATTTTCTACATAGTTGCAAATTGGGAAGGTTGTATTGATGACTGATGAAGCACCAGTGGAGCATCATCTACTTGGGTGAGTTTTTAGTATCATAGCTAAGGAAGAAACAATCATCGGTATCTTTATCTATAGCCGAGGCAGAGTATATTGCAGCAAAAACATGTTGTACACGAGTTCTTTGGATGAAGAAAACTCTGACAGATATATAGGTTGAGTATGATGATCCCATTCCAATCTATTGTGATAATACAAGCACCATCAATATCTGAAAGAACCCAGTGATGCCATCCAATATGGAGCACATTCCAATCAAGTATCGCTTTCTATGGGAACGGGTTGCAGAAAAGAACATCAGAGTTGAGTATGTGGGAAAAAGAGAACAAGTGGTAGACATATTTACAAAACCACTTTCATAGGAAGCCTTTGAGTATCTTCACCAAAGACTCAGAGTTACTTCTACTCCAAAATGATTCTTTTGAATGCTTATATTATATGTCTTAGATATACATGAGGAAGCACCATAAAGAGGACAATTCATTTAGGGGGAGAAGCCACGAATGGAAAGATAAATTTTCCATTGATGACAAAGGGGGAGATATTTATCAGATGCAGAGGACATAGGGATGATTCTAGGGGGATAAATGGTCACATAGATGCAGAGGATAGAGGCATGGTTCCAGGGTGAGCATGAGTGATATGACTTCAATATTGCATGACATGATTTTAGTATTGCATCAGAGTGTTGGAATCAATGCCAAAGGGGGATATTGTTGATTAAGGTTGGTTTTCATTGATGTCAACCCTTGAAGAATGTCCGATAGCAAATTCCGGTAGCACAAAGGTTTGGGTAATGGAACCAAGTTTGTTTGATGTAAATATGACTCATTATTGTCTTGTCATGGTTGATAAGAAGTACAAATGGATGAAATCCAAAGTGGTACCCTTATGGTGAAAGCCCTCATGGGAAGACGCTTTGTGGAATGAGTTATCCTAGAAGTATGGTTAGAGAAACCATGCTTAATTGTGGAATAATGAGATGAAGGTTAGTGAATTGTTTAGTGAAACTATCCTAGATGGATATTTCTTGTCATGCCATTTCTGGTGGTATGTGGAGGATCACATAACTCCTTAAGGTTAGAAAGTTATGTCCATGTGAAGTTGGAGGACCCTCATGAGTCATCTAGAATCCCAAAGAGTCAAAGTGTTTGCAAAGAAAATATTTAAATAATAAAGATAATGGAGAGCTTCTTAAAATAAGGAAAGTGGAATACTACATGAAAGTATAAATAAGAGGCAAGACTCTCTCATTTAACTACACTTAAACACATTGAATATCTTTTGTTGTGTGAGGCTTATTGCAAGTACTCATTGATACATCTGAAGTTGTGAAAGTCTGAGGTAGTAGGAAGGGTTGACAACAAAATTCTCAGAATTACAATGAATACAAAAAAACCCTATTTTTTGAGACATACGTAGGCTAACAATGTATTAGGGTTTGTACATACTGAGGTGTACGCGGGTTGGGATTGTATTAGGGTGTGTACATGTTGGTAAATCCATGGGAACTTGAGAATATGAAGATGCAGAGGTTCTATATTCTGAGATCAAGCTCCCAGGAAGGTTTACAGTGCTCAGATACATTATATCTATCCATTGGTTCAAAAGGTATGTCTTATTTCTATGAATAGTTGGATTTTGATGTATGCATGAGAAATGGTTATGGAGATTTGAGGATTCTCCCTAGAAAGACTAGTAGTTGCATGAGATCTTTTGTATAAGTCAGATCTACAAAAATACAGTGATGGTATATTTATCATTGCTACTTCTTGTTGAGGTACATCTTGTATTTCTTAGCATATCGCTAAGGGTTTTTGTGATATATGGTTGAGAGATTGTATTGGTTTATGTATTGAGAGGTTGAATATTGGAAAGGGTTTGAAGTCTAGATCATGTGAGGGTTATTATACTTATTCATGATTATACACACTTTTGGCACATGACTAGAGAGAGATATGTATGAGGATGCATGCACAGGGTACAAATACAGTCTAGATGCAGTGACAGGTTACAGATCTACGTTAAAGAAGTTACACATGGTCATAAGTTTTTAGAAGAAAGAAAACCCTAGCTTTCAGAAGGCATACACAGGTTGCATAATAGTTTGGCCACATACATACACGGGGTGCATAACAGATAGGGCATGCACATGTTCAGTTCAGGTACAAATTGATTACATGGAAGTTGTATAGGTTCGCTACAGGTTATTGGTACATGTTGATACAGTTGTATAGTGGTATATCTCATAGTGATAGTGTGATAGTGGTTCCATCGTTCTACTTCTACATCAGGGTAGTTGGAAGGGGCAAGGACATGTGATTGTATCCACCTTCTGGTTGTAGCCGAAGAACATAGGGGGTTGTAGCCTCCTTCTGGTTGTAGCCAGAGAATTGGGGAGTTGGAGATTCCCTCAGGTTGTAACCTGAGAAACTAGGGGTTTGGAGCCTCCTTCTAGTTGTAGCTGGAAAACAAAGGAAGTTGGTGCTTCCAATGAATGTAATTCTTCAAGACATATAAGAAAAATCATTCTATGTTTTTCTCCCTCTTTGGATTTCCACGTAAAACACTGGTGTACTTTGTATCTGTATTATTGTTCATTTGTTCATTACTTATTTACTCTGCAGTTATTGGATGATAATGCTACATTGATATAACGCTTGGATTATATGGTTAAAAAGGATTAGATTTCTCTATTACTAATTCACCCCCTTCTCAGGAATCCAACAGAGTGTGCATGATGTTTTGATAATTTTAAGGACACTTGTAGAAGGAACTTGGGTTCACTATTCATTGAAAACTATGTTTCTTGACATCTAATGGCCTCCTTCATATCCAATGCATATGATGTTATGAACCAATCCCTTGAGAATGATAAAAAATCAATAAATAACAATCCATTTCGAGGGGGAAACCTCCTTTTACAATATATTCAATGCACAAGATGATATAAAATGATGCTAAGACTAGGTCTCCTTGCTATATATAGAGGAGAGAAATGTACAATTATAATGAAAGGGTATAATGAAGGGTTCTAGCCTACATACTATTATAACACTATAAATGCAATGATTCAAGGGGCTTAATAAAGGGTTTTATACTTAACATGGGGCTTTGTCTAAGGCTTAACATATGAACCATTTTGACATTGCAATAGATTGTAATACTTTACGTGGACAATAAATCTCACCTTGCATAATATGACTTTTTCTCACATGACATTAACTTTCATTTGGTTTTTTATTATTATTGTTATTTATAATTTATATTAAAACATTTTAGATTTACATTATAGAAGGTAATCAAGAAGTGTGACATGTATAGCTTTGCAATGGTGGTATTAATAATGATAAGTGAACATCTCCCATATTTCAAACTACTTAAATTATGGAACATTATATATGCATTGTTGTTTCAGAATATAGCTCAAATCCAACTGTACTAGAAAACTTGATTCCAAGTCAAAAAAGTTAGTTCTCGATAATATTTCTTCCCATGCTATGTTCATACTTCTAGAGCATAAATAGGAGAAGAAAACAATCATTCAACTGGGTGATCCATTTGAATATCATTTCCTTGGGTGTTTGAGACATACTACTAGGAAACCAAAGAGCAAGGTTTTATGATTGAATGGTCATCTCAACAAGAATTTTTTCCTAATACTTTTGTGGGTGAATTTCTTATGCACTATGGATTGGACTCCATTCTTGAGATATTATCATTGGGACTCAATCATTCATCATTGACGACAAATTGTTGACATGATGATCCTCTCATGCACTATGGACTTGTTGATCTAAAAGACTATTTTATGGTCTTAAGGTCGACCTCATGATGATATGAATCCCCCTACATTTTTATAGAGTTGGTACTCCTCTTTTATTATGAAATTTTATGCATAAATATAAATAAAGCCTAAGAAGGACCAAACTTATTGAAAGCAAATATTCAGTTTTAGATAAATACCTGAGTTTTGGACCATATATCTTCCAAAGAGATTATATACAATATATTACAGAATTCATAAACCAAATCTGTATGAAAAACAAAAGGATGAAATTTCCATGACAACATTCATCAAGATAGTAAACTATATCAAAAATAAAAAGACAAAAAATATGTATCACACATGACAGAGAACTTTAAATTATCATTTCATTAAACACCAAAAATATTATGATGGATAAACATTTGAAATACCAAGCTTTAAATCAAATTCATTGAGAATACAATAATGTAATATCCCAAGATAGTTCACTAGGAGTCTCAAAATTAATATAAGTCTTTAAATACAAAGTAAATGTATTTAAAGTAAAGTTTTTGTTTTCCCTTGAAAGAGGACTAGGATAAGGCTCTCGCGGACCATGAAATGAAAAAACTATGATGGAAAGTGGTGATGTGATGTCGTGGCAGATGAAAATTGGTAAGTATGGGAGTGTAATATGAGAGTTGGAAAGTTCAAAGTTTAGTATGCAGGACCGAGGACCTGCAAACTTGAGGATACAAAGAAAGGTAAGAAGGTCTACACCGAAACAAGAAATGAAACTAAGTATGGGAGATGGTTGTTTTGCAGGTGGTGGAGGTAGAGGGTTCATTTTGAATAATACAAGATTGTCGGCCTAGGGACCTCGATACTCAAGAAAAGGTTAACATATGGTAAGTGGCCCTGCATCCGCATTTTATGAAAAGTGGTTAAGTATTGAAAAGTGAAAAAGGTGCAATTTGAAGAATGCATAAGTAAGAGGTGCATAATGTAGAACATGCGAATGAAGAATTCGTACTTGCAGACCTATGAACCTAAAGGCATGAATATCTAGTATTTCTACCCCTTCATTTCTTGAATTTGGATAAGTGTTGAGAACATTCAACAAAAGAGAAAAAGACTAAAGAAAAAAAGAAAAAAAAAGAAAAGGGAGAATCTTGTGGATAATTAATATGAAAGAAAATACCAATCATAATTGTAGATCAACACATGACTCCAACTATGGGACAACAACCCCATATGGGTTGCTGAGATTCCAGAATCTTCTTCGATTGGGAAAAATGGAGTCAAAAGATTAAAGAAAAAAAAAAAACTTAAAATATGTATGAGTACCAAGGAAAACTATGTACACATTTTAACTAAGGGGGGTCAATAGAAAAATGTTTCAAATGCTGCTCATTTACAGGAAATGATTGCTTATTATCTTCATATCCTTGAGAAAATATGAATTATAACCAATTATTTTTTTGATTTAATATGGACCGATCCAAATAGCTTCAAATAGCGTGTGGAATGCTGGTTTTTCTTTTACTTTGTTCCAAAATCAAAATAATTGATCCATTTTAAAATACTTTGAACTTTTACTTTTATCAAAATATTTCTTGACCACTTCTTGTGTCTTATTCATTGCCAATATTTACTGTTCCCCTTATTCTTGTAATTGTAGGAGTTCATTACATCTCTTTTTCATTGGTTATTGTTTTTCTTTTCCTTATCATATGTGATAAGTGTCAAGGCATTTAGCTCCACATGCAAAGCTAATATTGCTTCCTTCCATACACCAAAGTATACGGGGAATTTCTGGTACTGCATTTTGGAGTAAGGCGACTTTCCTTGAGTGCATCTATCAACTTATTATTCCAATAGTTATCTTGATAATTTGAATCAACCGAGCAAGATTTATGCAAGAAAATTGTGTATGTTTCTTTTTTAAACGTTCAACGTTTCGAGTGGACACTCAACCCATCATCAAGGAGAATTGAAGCTTGTATGGTGGAAAAGAGTTTTGTGTGACTTGTATTTAAGGAGAGAATAAAATAAACATTGAAGATGAAAGAGAATGGGAAAAGACTCAACCATTGAGATTGGGTAAAATTAATAAGGAATTTGACGAAAAATGTATTAAAAATAATAAAAATTTGAAATAATATATATTAAACAAATATAATTGTGGATATTAGGTAATGAGAAGGAAATAAAAATAAAAAGGTACGTTCAAAGTGAAAATCAATCAAGATATTAGGTAAAGTGAATAAAATATTAAAGGGGGAGAAAAACAAAAATACTAAAGGCAGGGAGTTGTGTTCATATATTTTTTCCTCAATTTCCTCAGTAATTTTACCTTATTTTAACCTAATTTACATCTCCCTTATCTCTTTATTATATAATTAAATTTATTCCTATTAGCAACTCCCCCCCCCTTAATATTTCTAATTTTCTCCTCCTTTTATATTTTATTCACTTTCCCTAATCTCTCGATTTATTTTACCTTTGACCATACCGTTTTTCTGTTTATTTCCTTCTCATTACCTAATATCTGCAACTATATTTATCTAATATATCTTATTTCAAATTTTTATTATTTTTAATATATTTTTCCTCAAATTCCTTATTAATTTTACATAATCTTAATGGTTGAGTCTTATCCCTTTCTCTTTCTTCTTCAACGGTCATTTTATTCTCTCCTTAAATACAAGTCACACGATACTCTTTTCCACCATACAAGCTTCAATTGTCCCTAATGATNCTAGAAGAAAGATCGTTTTACCCTTTAATAAGTTTTGGTAAAACCTAAATTTCATATTTTAGGTGAAGTGTGAAACTCCGAGAGAACCTTGGGTTTAATGGCCAACTATTTTCTTAAATAAAAGTGACCTTTATATATAAACTCTTCATTGTGCCAAGAGTACCCTGGAGCAGTTTGTGGATCCTGTTGAAGTTTTTGGATTAGGATGGAAATTCCGAGGTCTTAAAATGATTCCTATCAAACAACCTAAATCCAGTCCGCTACAATAAATGAGAGGGAAAAGAGGGACCCTTTGTCTTCATATTTATGGGAAAGAGAATCAACCACCACATTGTCTTTTCCCTTATTGTAAAAAATATCATAATCATATCCAAACAGCTTGGTCACCCGTTTTTGTTGCTTCAAGGATTAAATTCATTATTCTAGGAAGTACTAGAGGCTTTGATGATCCATTTTAATTTGGAATAATTTTCCTAATAGATAAGGGCACTAGAGATCCATTGCATGCAAAATAACCAACATTTCCTTTTCATAAATCGATTGGCCCAAATGTCAATCTGACAACTATTTGTTGTTGAAAGACAAAGGTCGTCCATATTTCATGAGGACTACCTTGATTCCTCCCTCGAATGCATCAAATTCTAGAACAAAGTTCTTGGTGAATTTAGGTAGGGCTAGTATAGGAGTAGTACACATAGCTTATTTCAAGGATTGAAAGGATTGTTCAATTTCTAGAGTCCAACTGGAAGCATTTTTTTTAAGGAGAGCTATGAGAGGTGTTGATTAAGGTTGGTTGTCATTGATGTCAACCCTTGAAGAAATATCTGTAGCACAAAGTTTTGGCTAATGGACCCAAGTTTGTTTGATGGGTAACGGTATGAGTTATGATATATTTTTAGATAATACTATTCTATATGGATAGTACATGTCATTTCATTTCTGGTAATATGTAGAAAGTCACATAACTCCTCACGGGAAAATGCTTTGTGCAGTAAGAGAACCCATGCTTAATTATGGAATGTTACAAATGTAATAATTTTGGACATAAAGCTATAAATTGCAGAGCTAACAAAGGGAACAATAACATTTGAAGGAAAAGGATTATAATTACGTTATTACTAATTCACCCCCCAACTCAGTAATCCAACAAGAGGAGCCACAATTTCTCCACAATTTTGAACAAACTTGCAATAATATCCCATTAAATCCAGGAAACCATGCATACATTTAAAATTTTTAGGGAAAGGACAATTTTGCATAGCTTTAATTTTATTGGGATCCACCCTTACACCATCATTACCAACAATATGACCTCAGTACTTGACTTCAAAGGTGCCAAAAGAAAATTTAAATTGTTTGAGGAAACATTGGTTCTTGGAGAGGGGATGGAGAACTTGATCTAGATGAGTGAGATGGGTTGGCCAGGTTTTACTATACATGAGAATAAAACCAAAGAAAACTAACACAAAGTGATGGAGGAAAGGATGAAATACACAATTCATGAGGCTTTGAAAAGTGGAGAGAGCATTACAGAGACTGAAGGGCATGACCAAGAACTCACAATGGCCTTCATGAGTGCCAAATGAAGTCTTGGGGATGTCTTCCTCTTTCATATGTATCTAGTGGTATCTCAAACGTAGGTCAAGTTTTGTAAAGTATTGAGCCCCGCTAAGTTCATCCAGAAGGTCATCTATGATAGGAATGAGAAAGTTTTCCTTGATGGTACATTTTTTAAGGGCATGAAAATCAGGACACATGTGCCAAGTTACTTCCTTCTCGAGGACCATGACAATAGGGAATAATAAGGGCTAGTACTGGGATGGATAACACCCACTTCTAAAAATTCTTATAAATTTTTCTCAATGTTATTTTTTTTAGAAAAGGGATGATGATAAGGGTGAACATTGGGACGAATACTACCTAGGATTAAAGGAATGGAATGGTCATGGTCTCCTTGGGAGGGGGGAAGGCCCCTAGGAGTTTGGAAAATAGTGGGATGGTAGAAAATGATCGCTTGAACTTCGGGGTGTAATAAGGGTGTATCAACTGCTTGAATGGAATGGAGTTGGGAAATGATTCTATAATGACCTTTTTGAGTAACTTCTCCGTACGATGGGAACTGATGATCTCCGAAAACCCAGTTGTAATGCCTTGGAATTTATAATGTTGGCCTTCATGTTGGAATTTCATGGTTAATTCCTTAAAATCCATTGTGACGGGGCCAAGAGTGTGTGACCATTAAACACCAAGAAAAATGTCACAACCACTCATGTCTATAGAAAAAATGTGATATTTCATGTTATACTAACTAATTTGTAGGTGAACATTTTCAGAATGCCCCCCACATTGGATGGAACCACCATTGGAAATAATGATTTGAAAATTGTTGACAGGATAGATATAGTTATTGAATTCTTGAGAAAGGTAGTGATTAATGAAATTATGAGTGTTTCCACTATCAACTAGGATGATGAATATCCTATGCTCAATGTAACCAATCAATTTGAGGGTTTGGGGAGCAGAAAAAATAGTGAGAGCATTCAATGAAATCAATGGTTCAACTTCAGGAGGATCAGAGGGTAGCATAGGATCATTTGTTTTGGGTAGCTCATATTCAAGTGAAACCTCAACCTCTTCATCAGAAACATCCTCTGAAATGGCCATAAAACGTTTTTTTTCTTTACACTTATGTTGAGGAAAGTATTTATCGTCACATTTATATTACAGATCCTTGAATTGGTGTTCAACCATTTATTCCCTTGTTAATTTTTGGACCTTGAGAGGAGGGGCCTCAGGAGTAGGGGTGGTGGGTTTTGACTGGGGAACAAAAGTGGGTTTTTTTCTCTAGTCCAAGATGACATGTTGTGCCTCCTTGACACATTTATTTTCTTCCAACCAAGTCTAGGGGTGAGCCATGATGACCTGGGCTCTGATTGCATCCTTGAGGCCATTGCTATAACATTCCTGGAAGAAAGAATATGTCATGCCATCCATGTGGAAAGCCAAGTTCTAAAAGGAAACAATAAAATATTCCACCGTTTTAAACCGTTTCAACTTGGTTAGACACCCTGAATGGTGGGTGTACATGCCAAAGTGTTCATACATATCTACAACAAACCGTGACCAAGAAACATACCCTTGGTGTGCATTTCAACGCCATTGCCATCATTATGGATACAAATAGAGAATTCCATAATGAATCTTGGTTAAATCATCTGTGATACCATGTAGGGAGAAAGAGTGTTCTATCTGAGTAACCTAGGATTGTGGATCCAAGCCATCAAATTTATTTACCTTGACTCTAGGAAGAGGGGGTTCACGAGGTAGGGATTTGGAATGAGAGTCTAGGGGCTGGTTGGAGTCAACACCTTCAGTATAGAGAGGTGGGTAAGAGGAGGACGGAACCTAAATATTTTTCATGAAATGGTGTAGAGAGGAATGGACTTCAACATTTTGGCTACCGAACTATTCTTGAATAAGGTCCATTTTTGCATGAATGGTCTGATGTCCTTATTTTCTTGGGCATGAAGAGAAGTAAGGTCAGTACTCAGTTTCTGATTGGTTTCTTATTGGAAGATAAGATCCATGAAGGTATGGGGGGTGGGTCCATAGACAAAAAGGAAACCAAGTGATATATATCACTATGATTAGGGAAGTGAGAGGAGACCAATGGGATAAGTGGGGAATAAGGGTTTCGGGAAGGTATGGGTCTACGGGTTGAAAAAAAAGGGTAAAAATGATAGTTGTCACAAATCAATACAAAAAGAGGAATCCAATGAGATAGGTCTCAAATAAGGGTGCGGGAAGCCCCCAATTTTTTTCTTTTTTTTACTCATGCTGAGTTATACTCTGATCTAAATAACATTGCAGTGTCAAAATCCCCAAATTCTTAATAGAGAAAAATGTGAAGTAATTTCGCAACCAGAATGTAGGAAGCAAGTTTGCATGACAATAGATCTTGTCTATTCCATTTATGTTATGTTTCTATCCCAAGATTTAATATTTCTAGGATTCCCAAAGACAATGGTTTTCCCTATGATATAGCTCTCTGATATATGTGTGGGGTGAAATGATAGTACTTGACCTAATCTCTCAGGGCACCAACTAAGGAGGTTAGACCGTACCCTTAGCCATACAAAATTATTTTCCAGGTACTAGAGAGTGTCTTCCATAGTGATATTCTCTATGGCACTATAACAATCAGGAGGTCGATCGATTGATCTATAGTGGATTTTAGGATACCTAGGATAGTTCATATCCATGTCCTGCCTAATTTGATACCACTCAAAGGGGTACCGACATGGGTTACAAGGGTTTCCAACAATGTGAGCTTAAAAACCTCTTTTATTTCCTACATGTATTCTTCCTTGACTGTGTATTTATGCATTGAATGACAAATCATTGTAGTTTAAAAACATTGAACATGTCTCTACTCTAAAATAAATTCAACCCATAATTCCTGCCCAGGAAAGTGCTATGATACCACTTGAAAGGTACCATATGTAATATAATATGTAGAAACAATAATATTCAACAGATATCAATGGAATAGTAAAATATGAGAAAACAAAGACCAAAAATAATACCTTTATTCAAAGAAATCAATTTTCACTTGCTTCTTCAGGGGGGCAACCTCCAACAAAGTAGAACTCTATTACAAGAATTCTCAAGACAATATTTCTCATGCCTCCTACTCTTATTTATACTAATTCTATGTTCTAAAGAACATTCTAGAGGAAGATATTTCTATAAGCAAAATCTTCTATTCGGTCTTCTTACATTGACTTATTAACTTTTATTAAATAGGCCTTACTAACTAATTTCGGCCTTTATTACATGGAAAATATATTTAGGCCTTATTAACTAATGTCAACCCTTATTGCATGGAAAATTTATTATTCTATCTATGTGAGGGGTTAGGTCCCTAATAGACCCATAATAATTCCATATTCACCACAAATTTTTTTGAATTTTGATTCAATAAAAAATGAGCCATTGTCCATTATAAACTTTTCTTGTACAACAAACTTGGATAGAATATTTTCTTTTAAAAAAATAATTAATTGTTCTAAATATGCATTTCTTAAAGAGACTACTTCTTTCCACTTTGTAAAATAGTCAGTTATTGTGATGATATATGAATGTCCTTTTCTATATTTAGGATTTATTGGACCGATCACATCTAAACCAGATTGATAAAATGGTTGATCCATCATTGTTGTTTGTAATGACATTTCAACTCTTTTCATTTTCCCTAAGAAAGTGTGGCATGGAATGCATTTCTAAAAAAAAATTGTGGTTTGTCACAACTAGTGAGAAATGTCCTCGACAAAACCCATTGTGAAATTCTTGAATTACTTCCCTATATTTTGAATGATCCAGATATCTTAACAATACACCATCAAAATTTTGTCTAAATAATACTCCATATAATAGAACATAGTGTTTTTGTTTTTCATTTTCAAAGTTATTCTCTCTTTTGAGGAAATTTCGGGAGGAAACCAAACATATTTTAAATAAATGATTATATCCTTAAACTATTTAGAATTTTCCAAATTGGTTCCTTGAACTACAACATCAAATCCATTGGGAGGAGAAATACTTATAGCTTCAATCCCTGCCATGAATTTACATAAACCTTGTCCTTTGAAAACTTTCAAGGGTTTGATTTCTAAATCATATTCTTCAAGTTTAGAAAAATAATTTTTCCATATTCCTTCCCTAAATTGTTGATTCAAAAGCATATTCACTGGTGAATGAGGAACATAAGAAATGACATGAGTTGATAGGATGTATGTTCTGAAATGAGCAATTTACTTAACTAGAGAAAGGGCTTGTTTTTCAATGATCGAGTAATTCAACTCATAGTCATGTTAATTTTTACCACAAAAGCAATTGGGAGTTCTTATTTCTTTTGGTTTTTTTGAGTAAGCATAGATGAAATGATTCCATCTGAATCAAAACAATACAATATGAACTTCTTAACAAAATATACACTAATTAGCACATGCGTGGTAGTAATGGATTGCTTAATTTATTTGAATGCCTTTTGAATTTTGGGTTTCCATTCAAACTTTTGATATTTCTTCACCATCTTATTTGATGGATTAACAATGGTAACATAATTGGGAACAAATCGTCAAACAAAATTATCTTCCTGAAGAAAGATTGCACTCCCTTTTTTTTATGTTGGGGGATTTGGGTCATTTATTTCTTTTATCCTTTCTGGATCAATATATACTCATTCTTTTCCTACAATATCGCCTAACAATTTTCCTTCTATTACAAAAAAAACAAAAAAAACACTTTTTGGGATTCAATGATACTCTATATATTCTGCGCCTTTCAAAGATCCATTTGAGATTCCTGATATGTATTCTTTTTTATTTTGAATAGGATGTTAGGTTGTCTTGGTAATCAGCCATGTATTTTCCAATGAAGTATTTGAAATCATGATTCGTCACTCTCTGGAATTTTGCACTTGTGTTTTTCAATCCGAATGGCATTCTGACATAAGTGTAAGTACCCCATGGTGTTACAAATGTTGTTTTTGTTCTATATTCCTCTGTCACAAGGACTTGGTTATACCCTGAAAACCCATCTAACATAGACATTCATGCAGACCCTATGACTTGTTGAAGAAGCATTTCCATAATAGAAAATGAGTAATTATATTCTATACCAACTCGATTGAGATCCCTAAAATCAACACAAAGGTGGATTTCTCCCACCATTTTCCTCACCACTAATAGATTTGAAAGCCAGTTTGGATGT
>JZKD02S1400851.1:186627-197910 GCA_000966675.3 Picea glauca
AACTTGTTTTAATTTACTAATGGATAAATACCATATCCCTTTATGTAGATGTTTTTCTAGTACTATACCTCCCAAACTTCCTAGAAATATTTTACATTTCTTGTCTCAACTTAAATTTCATGGAAAGGGTGAGGCAGATACATCTGAATATGCTTTTAAATTTTATAAATTTTTTTCTTCTCACAATATTAATGATGGAAATGTAATTTGTAGGATATTTACTCTCACTCTTACTTGATGGGTCAACCATTGGTGCGAGACTTTTCCAGCTACCTCTATTCACACATGGGACCAATTTATGCTTCAATTTGACATGCTTTTGAGAATTATGATTATGGTCCTTTATGTGTAGAGATATCATAGCTTAGGAATAATACAAATGAATATCTTGAATATTTTGTTATCAAACTTACTCCTATTTTCTATAGATTTACTTTGGATGATAGGCCCTTTACCCATGATTTGATTTCCTTCTTAGCTTATCTTACTAATGAAACATATCAGCTAGTGGATGAAGAATCTAAATCATTTTTTAATGTTTCTTCACATGTTGATTTGGATTTACATGAGAATGTTAGAAATGATAATGACTTGGTTGGGCTTGGTTTGTCTAGATATTTCTTTAACATGGGGGATATAGATCATAGATATAATTCTTTTTTCAGAAGAGATATATGTGTCCTCCCACCACTCCATTCCCCCTTTTACTCCTTGTGACGAAAAAGAGACCCCTTGTGTTGTAAATTCAAGTTTAGATTTTTTGGTACTTGACCAAGAGGAGGATTTTCCTATTGATAATGGGACACTTTGGGTCACACTGATGGTTATGTCAGGTTATCATTATGCTATCTATTATGGAAATCTAATTACTATGGTTGTGGGTCATGGGCCACAACAGAGAAGTTCCCTTAAATGAATTTTATTAGATTCTAATTAGGTAGTTAATTAAAGGTAACTATTTTCAATAACTAACTTTCAGAATATAGGAAAGAGAACATACCTGGAACCAATGCATGAAATCGATCCCTCTTGAGGTATTTCACTCTAGAACTCCTTCACAATGATATTTTGAAAGTCTTGCAACCAAAGAAGTATGAAACTACAAGAAGGTAGTTATCCACTAACTAACTAAATAAAATCAATCCAATTTCTATGTTAGATTTGAAACAAGATACAAATAATCTCATTAAAATAATGAATTAACAAAGCAAAATGGATGATAATGAGAGTTATTTTATTAATAAAAACAAATGAGTTGGTTAAAACCTCTAAGCATCATGGCACGGTCCCAAAACCAGGATTCAAGTTCCTCCACCCAAGGCCTGGTATGACAAGCACTACCTCCAAAGTTTTGTGTTCCAGTGGGTCCAAGGAAGCAATGGATTTATTTTTCTGATGAGATAAGGGGAAACAAAAATCCTGAAAATGAGGCTTTTTAGGGGGGAATATAATATCAGAAATAAAGGGAAATAAGGTCTTGTAGGTCTATAAGGAAAATTCCAACATAAGGATGCATATGTTTGATATGATTTTTCTCCATCCCAAGGATCTCTTTTATACTCCCTTTTGACAGTTGGAGTAGTTATGAACAAGCTATAGGAGGTCATGAACCTGTCAAGTCCACCCAAAATATTAGGATTTATTATTGTTTTGAGCCAGTTAAACATGAACGTGGGTTTATAACTAACAAGTCATATATCTACACGAGTTTCTTTAAGGAGAGGCATGTACATCTACAAAAATGGGATCTCTTAAGATATATTTTGGGAGGAAAGGGGGGATTTTTCTCCTACAAGCAGGGAAAGGGATGTAATTGAGGCCAATGACTCATCATGAGCATATGTGGTGTCAAATGACTCTATAAAAAATGCTCCCTAATGTGTTAGGTCAGAAGAACAATTGATGGCCGAAATACATTACAAATAGTCATGAGATCATAGAGGGGCCATTGGGTAGGAGTAGTTGAAGACTAGTCTTGGAACAATACCTACAACAAAAACAAGTAAGATAATATCTTCCCAATTTGGGCATTCCCATGCTTGAATGTGATGTAAGCATGGCTACCAAATCAAGTACATTGTAGATCCATGAGTAATGAAAGCATAACTAATGTCCATGGGCACAAAATATATACAAAGTGGATCCATGTAATATATAGAAGTAACAATCATGGCCATGAGAAAATAAACAATGGAGCCATGCAAAAATTTAGATCATACCCACGAATTGATACATAATGGAGCTATGTATCAAAAACAAATAGAGGATATCTGGAACCAATGGAGTGAACAAAATGATCATCTACAAGTACCAATGTCAAAGAGGGTGGTACAATCAAGACAAGTCATGTAGGAGAAAAAAAATGTGATGCTCGTACTTCACCCAAAATCTTCAAAATAATCCATCATGGTATGAGTATAAACTATGTGAATAAATGTATTAGATTCGAACATAGTGAGACACCATTTTATTACCATTTATTGATGTATACCATTAACAAACATGAGACAACCCATCGAAAATGAGAATGGGTGTCAAGGTACATAGTACAATATAGAAAGTGTGAATTCATAATATGATATTGAACACATGATAGAATCAATGGAGAAGGAGACATTGTTCTATTCCCACTATCAATAGTGAGGGAACCTGCCACTGATGACTGCAAGCCCCAAGGAACTAAAAATAACTCTAGATCCCTACCCCAAAGTAAGATGTGATGACATTGATAGGAAGATATTCGATGGAAGGAAGAAATTAAGGCATCCTCCATCATCTAGCATGAGCAGTAGCAAAAGGCCAAATATTTGGAAAGACTCAGATGAAAAAAAAAAAGGTAAGGACCACACCGAGGTATGAATCTATCATGCACTAGATGTAATAACACATGGAATAAACTCTCTGAATAGTAGCCAATAATGGAGACTACTGACAAAGACAAGGAATCCAACAATGGGGTCAAATGGAAACCAAGGTACAACACAAATCCTTATGTGTGATAACAGTTATTGACGTCGAACACAAGGGAAAATGCTTAGTTAATGACTGACGATGGTTTGTCATCTATTGAGTGCAAGGTTACCTATCAATGATATAAATAGTCCCAAGGTGCAAATATAGGCCATAATATCATAGCAATGCATCATAGTCAATAAGAGAAGACCCATAAACAATAATTGAATGGGGATCTTCTATACTAGTACGATTTAGAGACAAAGATACTTATGAAGTTGAGAAATACTTGACTGACATGGGAAGATTGAATTGAAGAGTTAAAATTTTACGTAGAATGAATAACATAGGCTGACTTCCCTTGAATGGAAACACGACACAAAATGTGACTTAGGAAGCATGGATTATAAACTAGGATACGTTTGTGAGACATGAGGCATCGAAAAATGCTTCATATGACTGGAATAATGACCAAATGGAGGAGATTAGGGTCAAAGATGAGGAAAAAGGTCTCCTAAATCCATACTAAACCCAATAATGAGGTAAAGACCCATAATATTGTGTTCTATTCAAGGGAGACATAAGTAGCTGCCATATATAAAATATTAGATTCATTCCCATCCTTCTTTCTATTTTTGTAATTCTTTTTGTCTGTTTTCATATTATAAATCCTGAAAAAGAATATAAGAATGCTATGGTAAAATAGAGGAAATGAGCATCGTGGGATATCAAACTAATTCCAAGTGTAAGGAACATACCTATGTTCAATGCAAGGAAAAACATTGTTGGACAATTGGTTTATAAAGTTGGTTGTCATTGATGTCAACCTTTGGATAGTGATGTTGGAGATTGATGTCAACCCTTAGAGATTTATGTCAACCCTTGGAGAAGTCCCATAAATAATTATGGTAGCACAAAGGTATGGGTAAAGGACCTGAGTTTGTTGTAGGTATAAAGGAATGCCTATTAGTGAATATGAAGGTAAGAATATCATGGATGGATAATACATGTCATGTTGTTTCTAGTGATATGTGTTACATCACATAGTTCTTCATGGTTGAGGAGATATGGCTTTGTGAAGTTGGAGGACCCTCTTGAGTTATCTAGAAGCACCTAGAATGTCAAAGAAGTCAATTTTTATAGAAGCTCCTAGAAAACGTGTACTAGTCAAATTGATTGTAACTAGGAGTTAATCATGGGTAAAGTTGTTGGAATAATAAAATAATTAAAAATAAATTAGTTGCAACAAGAAGTTGTGAGTTTACTAATTATGAGAAAGTGGTTGCAAAGAGAAATTATTTAAATAATAAACTGGTTGCAACAAGAAAGTAGTTAAGGGTAAAGAAGTTATGATTTAACCAATTAAGGAACTCTTAGTTGCAACAAGAAAGTGGTTAGCCCTAAAAGGTCGAGAAACGGGTAAAATAGTTACAAGGAAATTTCTAGAGGAAGGCACTTGGAAAGTATAAATAAGAGAGAAATAGAATCCTATTAGCACCTACCTACCTATTGAAAATTATTGAATATCCATTTTGTGAAAGTTTATTTTCAGGTATACATTGGCAAATTTGAGAAAGTGTAGGTTTGAGGAAACGAAGGTCTGAAGGAATGAAATTTTCATAGTTGTAGAGGAAGTGAATGAACTAGGGTTTCATAGGTTATCCAAGAGTTGCATAAATGCAGGCCGTATACATCCATGAGCCATAGGCACAGAGAAGTGCAAATATCCATGAGCCATAGAGGATGAAAATGTGGATACGCATGAGATGTAGAAGGGGAAAGCATAGATCTATAGAAAGGGAAAGGAGGAGGATGCTTGTTCCAGGTTGCAGGATCTGAGGAGAGACTGGAGGTATGTTTGTGAGAGATTAGATACAACAGGGATACTACATAGGTACAGGTATTTTCATGGTTAAATTTTGAGATTATATCTTAGTGGTGTTGTGGAGCATGCTTGAGGCATGACTTTGTGAAGTTTGGGAATATACTCTTTTGGATGTTTGGTATATGATGTAATGTATGGTTTGAAGAAGATTTGTTGAGGCACATTGTTGGTATACTTAGCTTGGTGTTATTGGTATATCTTGTGGTGCACTGTGAGAAGCATTTGTTAGTGGTCTTGGTATATGATTGGCTTATGAGTGGTACATGTTTAAGGCTATATATCAATGAGGTTTTGGCACATGATTTGATGTGTATTCAGTTTATGGATAGTGTGATGTATTGATAGAGGCCCTTTGTTGGTTATCTTGGAGTATGTCTTAGGTGCATGGTCGATGTGCTTGTTGAGGTATAGGTTGGTACTTGGTTGTGATTGGTTCATGTTTGATAGAGGCATGTGGTGGAAATGTTGATAATATAGTGTGAGATATGCTATTGGTGATTTTGGCATGACTTTCATGTGGTTTGAGAGTTGATCTTGTTTTGTGGTTGAGGATATTATTGTGATAGGTTGTTGGTACACGTGTATGTGACATATTTTACAGTGAGAGGTTACATAGTGACAGATTAGATACAGTGACATTTTGACAGAAACAAAGACAATGAAAGTGATATTGGGAGAAGTTTTGTAGTAGTCCACGAGTTACATAGAAGAGAACTGCGGACATCCATGAGTTGCAGTAAAGAGAGCCACATAAATATGCATGTTTCAACATATATAGGTCATGGATATGTAGAAAATATTTGAAGAATATTGGTACAATTTGTGACAAATTATTTGATTTAGTGACAATGACATAGTAGTGGTATTGAAAGTGATTTGGCATTAATATTTTAGGGAATTTGGACGGGGAAAGGATAGGTGGTTGTATCCACTTTCCGGTTGGATCCGGAGAAACAGGGAGTTGGATATTCCTTCATATTGGAGTCTCCTTTTGGTTGGAGTGAGAGAATTGGGGAGTTGGATCTTCCCTCAAGTTGGAGCCTGAGAAACTAGGGGGTTGGAGACTCCTTCTGGTTGGAGCTAGAGAATTGGAAGTTGGTTCTTCCTTGAATGTAATTCTTTGACATATAAGAAAAAAACTCTGTGGTTTTCTCCCACATTGGGTTTCCACATAAAATACTAGTGTACTATGTATTGTGTGGGTGTGTCTATTATTTTTCATTATGCATTGATGGATGTTAATGTTTATAATGCAATAATATATTGATGATGAAATGATTAAGATTGTTGAATAATTTAAAATAATATACATTGTTTTTAAAAGGATTAATAAGTGGTATAAATTTCTCATTACTGATTCACGCCCACTCTCAGTAATCTAACAATTGGTATCAGAGTTGGTTCCTTCAAGAGATAATTTAATCACTGGGATATACTAAGAATGGAGTACCCTTTTTTAATGGTCAGAATGGTCTAGAGTATGATATGTGGAGAATAAGGACAAGAACCTTTTTAAATTCATATGGATATGATATTTGATATTTAGTTGTGACAGGATACAATGCTAAAAATAAATCAAATACTGCAACCAAGAAGGAATTGAATAAGAATAAAAAAATAGAAATGGATTTCATCTGTGAAGGATTACCTGATACAATAAGAGAAAAGGTTGGAAAGTGTTCATCAGCTACAAAACTTTGGGATAAGCTACATGATATCTATTTTTCTCCCATCATAGAGTCATAGTTTGCTAAAGAATATACAATTAAAAGCATAAATAAATATGCTCATCATGTTAGGAAGATTCATAAGAAGAAGAGTGTGAAGTGAAAGAAGCCAACAAAAGTGAGTTCTTTTGCTTTGATTGTGAAAAGCATGAAAATCTTGAAATTGAATGCCCCTACTTGAAAATTGAAAATACTGAGATTGGAAATGAATATTTTATTAGTGTTTTATATGAACTAAATAAATAAAGAGAATAAAATAAGTCACTCAATATAGAATTGATAAAGAAAAAGAAAAGTGTTCAAATTTTCGAAGAATCCCAACAAGTTATCGAGAACTTAAGAACTCAACTAGAAGAAGCCAAAAAGGTTGAAAAAACTCTAGAAGATCAAAAGCAATGTTTGGAAGCCAAAATAACATAATATAAAGAAGAATAAGGAAAGAGAGAGAAGATATTGACAAATCATATCAAGGAAATAAATAATGATTTAAACCAACTTGAGGTATAGTTTGGTCAAGAAGAGAGAAGACTTGAAGAAACAATAATCACCTTGAAGATCCAAATTGAGGAATCAAAGAGAATATAAGAAGTCATGGGGATTCAGATGATGAAGAAAGAAGAAGAGGTTGAGAATCTTGAAGAAGAAGTTGCCACACTAAGAGTAAAAGTTGTCAATCTTAGCACAAATGTTGAAGAGAAAGAAACATCCACATCATCAGTTGAAGAGAATCCCTCTAGGTTTCCAGAAAGGAAGAATGAAGAGAATCCAAAGACTTATGCATAAGACATTAAAGTTTCAATGAAGAAGGAAGAATGCACAACCTTAAAGAAGAACACTCCAAAAGTGCAAAAGACTTTAGAAGATGACTACAAAAGAAGATCCTCCACGATCAAGCCACAAAGAAGCCTCAATTATGATCATGATAATCTAGGGATAGAATTCAGAAGGACTACACCACAAAGAAGATCATTCACTCCCATGTATGTAAATTTATTTTATGGTCATTGTTTTATTGTACTAAATTTGTACATAAGGTTTTAGATTGCAAGGCTTATGGAAGAAATGTTCAAGCAAGAAATGATTATGTGGCCCCACATAATATTGAATGTTAGAAATGCCAAAAATAAGGTCATATAGCTTAGAATTGTAAAATCATGATAGTTCCATCCATAAAGAAAGAAACATATATTATATATACTAACCTTTGGAAAATAAAATAATAAGAAGAAGAGAAAGTGAATAAAGATCAGACTTTAGAAATTAAAAGACTTTCCATGGTACGAGAAAGACAAGGAAAACAAGAAAAAAAAAAAGGTTTCAAGAACCATATTATCAGAATCAACAATAGGGAAAGATCATAATGAAGAGAAGGTAATGAAAGAGTAGGTCCCAAAGATCATAGGATTTGTAGTAGCATGAGAAAGAAAAGAAGAGAAGATGAATAAAAAATGGGTCCAAGAAATTGTACTTTCATAAATTATAGGGAAAAAACAATTCGCATGGAGAAAGAAAGAAGCCAGAGTTCAGGAAAATTATGAGTCTACCGATGAATATAAAGATGAATCCACATCATAGAAAGTATTCTTATGAGCCATTTGAATTGGAGACTCCAAGTAAATATGTATGTTGAACAGGGGGAGTCTAGACAACAAATCTACAGATCAAAGATTTATATTTTGAGCAGTTTGAAGTATGATGTTGCAGATGTTAGATAGAGACACATCTTTAGAGTGGTTCGATAGAAGAAGTTCATAATGACATATTGATCGATTGAGAAAGTAGTGTTTATTAATAGATATTGGTAGCACATGTTGTTCCAGGAATCCCAATTTTGGTATGATAGAGAAGATTAGTGAACACATTTGATGATCAATTGTAACCTAGAAGACTTCAGAATAATATAGGGCCATATGGGTCAACATTGTGGATAATTGATAATAGGTTTGGATAGATATATGACAATGGATGAGAGCATGGATTCAAAGGTTGGGTTCATGGATTTTTTCAAAGAGTGGTTCAAAGATAAAGGAATATTATCATAATTGATGATAATGATGCATGAATATTTGAATGCTTATTATTGAATGCCTTTTATATATTTAAGTTGATTAGACAAGGACACATGAATGGACAAAAACTCCAAAAGGAATAAGGTACAAGAATCCCTAAAATTGTTCTACAGAGAGAAGTCAAAGGGAGAGAATTATAAGCATGGAGAAATGTAGAAAGATCATTCACAAAAGTTGTTAGACAAAGAGATAAGAACACATGTATGATTATGGGAGGAGAGATGATATAGATGATCATATAGGGAGTATTGGCATCCATGCCATCAACATTTCATCATAGTGATACCCTTTTTCAAATGGGAGAGATTAATCAGATGCATGGAGAGAGAGTAATCAAAGGATTAGAAATATAGAGAAAGATCAAAGGAATTTAGACCATGAGAGTAGCCCAAAAGACCATGTAGAAAGGGGGAACAACCCCAAGGAGAGTTCAATTAAGGGGATCATCCCCAAAACGAGATACCCTTTTCCATTGATGTCCAAGGGGGAGAGATAGAAACATTGATGATGAGCGATGATCACAGGTGAAGTATGAGAATGCGTATTTACATGTCTAAGTTTTTCCATCAATGTTGGTGTTTCCATCAATGCCAAAGGGGGATATTGTTGGACAATTGGTTTAGAAAGCTGGTTTTCATTGTTGTCAACCTTTGGATAGTGATGTTGGAGATTGATGTCAAACCTTATAAATTTATGTCAACCCTTGGAGAATTCTGGTAGAAAAAGGGTATGGGTAAGGGAATTGAGTTTGTTTTAGGTATAAATGCATGAAGATCAGTGAATATGCATGTAATATTATCATGTATGGATAGTACACATCATGTCATTTCTGGTGATATGTGGTACATCATGTAGTTCCTCATGGTGGAGGAGATATGGCTTTGTGAAGTTGGAGGACCCTCTTGAGTTATCTAGAAGCCCCTAGAAGGTCAAAGGAGTCAATTATTCTAGAATCTTCTAGAAGAAGTTTACTAGTTAAATTGATTGTAACTAGGAGTTAATCATGGGTATATTTTTTGCAATAAGAAAATAATTAAAATAAATTAGTTGCAAGAAGAAGTTGTGAGTTTGCTAATTATGGAAAAGTGGTTGCAAAGAGAAATTATTTAAATAATAAAGTGGTCAAATTGGTTGCAAAGAGAAATTATTTAAATAATAATGTGGTTGAATTGGTTGCAAAGAGAAATTATTTAAATAGTAAAGTGGTTGCAACAAGAAAGTAGTTAAGGGTAAATAAGTTATGATTTGACTAATTAAGGAACTGCTAGTTGCAACAAGAAAGTGGTTATCCCTAAAAGGTGGAGAAAGGGGTGAAATAGTTACAGGGAAACTTCTAGAGGAAGGCACTTGAAAAGTATAAACAAGAGAGAGAGGGAATCTTTAGCACCTACCTACCTAATGAACATTATTGAATATCCATTTTTTGAAAGGTTATTTGTAGGTATACATTGAAAAATATGAGAAAGCATAGTTCGAAGGCAACGAAGGTGTGAAGGAATGAAAGTTTCATAGTTGTAGAGGAAGTGAATGAACCAAGGTTTCAGAGGTTATCCCCGAGCTACAGAAAAATAGGCCGCATACATCTGTAGGATGTAGGTACAAAGAAGCATGAAAATCCATGGGCCATAAAGGAGGAAAATGCAAAGACCTGGGAGTTGCAGAAGGGGAAAGTGTGGATCTATAGAAAGGGAAAGGATGAAGATGCTTGTTCTAGGTTGCATGATTTGAGGAGAGACTACATGTATGTTTGTCAAAGATCGGATACAACAAGTATACTAAAGATTTAAAGGTATGTTCATGGTTATGTTTTGAGATTGTATCTTAGTGGTGTTGTGGAGTATGCTTGAGGAATGAATTTGTGAGGTTTTGGATATACTCTTTTGGATGTTTGGTATATGTTGTACTGTATGGTTTGAGGAATATATGTTGAGGCACATTGCTGGTATACTTAGATTGGTTTTATTAGTATATCTTGTGGTTCACCGTGCAAATAATTTGTCAGTGGTCTTGGTATATGATTGGATTATGAGTGGTGCATGTTTAAGGCTATATATTAGTGAGGTTTTGGCACATGGTTTGATGTAAGGGTTTATGGTATTCAATTTATGTATAGTGTGATGTATTGATAGAGGACCTTTGTTGGGTATCTTGGAGTATGTCTTTGGTGCACGGTTGATGCACTTGTTGTGGTATAGGTTGGTACTTGGTTGTGATTGGTTCATGCTTGGTAGAGGAATGTGGTGTCAATGTTGAGAATATAGTTTGAGAATTCTTGGTGATTTTGGCATGAGTTGCATGAGGTTTGAGAGTTGATCTAGTTTCGTGGATGAGGATATTATCGTGATAGGTTGTTGGTACATGTGTATGTGACATATTTTATAGTGACATGTTACACAATGACAGATTGGATACAGTGACATTTTGACATAAACAAAGACAGTGACAATGAAACTAGGAGAAGTTTTGTAGTAGTCTACGAGTTGCATAGAAGAGAGCTGCATAAATCCATGATTTGCAGTAAAGAGAGTCGTAGACATTGACGTGTTGCAGCATATATAGGTCGTGGATCTATAGAAAATATTTGAAGAAGATTGGTATAGGTTGTGACAGATTATTTGATTCAGTGACAGTGACAGAGTAGTGTCATTGA
>JZKD02S1400852.1:0-11273 GCA_000966675.3 Picea glauca
GAGCATAAAATCCCTTTGAAACCGGGCATGAAACCTTTCAAGCAGAAACTCAGACAGATAAATCTTATACTCCTACTTGTGATAGAAAGAGAGGTAAAAAATCTCCTTGATGCTAATATTATTGTTCCACTCAGGTATTTTGAGTGGGTGGCTAACTTAGTTCCAGTCAGGAAAAAGAACGTTGAAATCAGACTCTACATGGATTTCAGGAACCTAAACAAATCATTCCTTAAAGACAATTACCCGCTCCATAAAATGGTTCACGTTCTAGAAAAAGTGGTCAGGGCTAACCGAATGTCTATGATTGATGGATTTTCAGGTTACAATCAAATTGTAGTCCATGAATATGACAAAGAGAAAAATGTGTTTACCACTCCATGGGGTACTTTCATGTACGATAAAATGCCATTCGGTTTGATGAACGCAGGGGCTACCTTTCAACGAGCAATGGACATAGACTTTGTCGGTGAGAGAGATAAGTTTTTCATTATCTATCTTGATGATTTATCTATTTTTTCTAACTTAGATGTAGAGAACTTGGTACACCTCAAACAAACATTCGATAAGTGCAAAAAAATCGGTTTGTCACTCAACCCTAAGAAATCCCATTTTGCAATGCAAGGTAAAATCTTAGGCCATATAGTATCTAGGGAAGGAATCAAAATTGATCCAAAAAGGGTTGAAGCTATAGATACAATCAATATTCCTAGAAATAGAAAGGAAATTCAATCTTTTTTAGGAAAAACAATTTTTTTAAGAAGATTCATTCGAAATTTCCTTGAGATTGTTAAATTGATTATAGATATGCTGAAAAAGGACTGCAAGGTCAAATGGACAACCGAATCTAAATCATATTTAGAATGCATCAAGAAGGTAATAGGAGAAGCATCAGTGCTGGCCATCCCCAACTACATGAAAGAGTTCTGAATATTTTCATTCTCATCCGAGCATACTATCGCAACCATGCTCTTACAGAAGAACGACGAAGGTTTCGAGCAACCGATAGCATTTTTTAGTAAAATCCTCAGAGACGATGAGTTGAAATATGATATACTGGAAAAGAAAGCGTATGTTGTGGCGAAGGCCCTCTTAGGACTTACGTGCTACATTCCAAAGTAATTGCCTACAGACCAACCAACTCTATTAAGGAAATTTTGGTTCAACTTGATAGTGACAGAAGAAGGGGCCGATGGCTGGACAAGATTCATGGATTCAATATTGAGTTAAAACCAACTAAAATCGTCAAAGGTCAAGGCCTAGCTAAGCTATTATCCAAATCGAATTTTAGAGCACTCAGAATAAATCATCTGCAATCTTACGAAGACCTTCCAGATATGGAAGAATTCGATGTACAGATACCTACAACTCAGATCCAAGAATTTTTTTTTTCCTCTGCTTGGTATGGAAACATAGTTTCATATCTCTTGACTCTCCAGTGCCCAAGTGATATGATACCTTATAAGGTGAGAACATTGAAACTGCACGCAGTAAAATATGGCATCATTGACAATCAACTGCATTGGAAAGATCCCCTGGGATTTTTACTAAGGTGCTTAATAGAATTCGAAATGGAGAATGTTATAAATGAGTTTCATGAAGGGGTGTGTGGAGGACACCATGCCTGGAGGGCGACGACCTATAAAATCCTGAGAGCTGGATACTATTGGCCCAAGTTATTTACAGGTGTGAATACTAAAGTCAGAGCCTGTAATTCTTGTCAATTATTCTCAGGAAAACAAAAGCTTCCTGCACTACCCTTGACTCCAGTCAAGAAAGAAGCTCTGTTTCAACAATGGGGTTTAGATTTCATTGGAGAAATCCATCCACACTCTAGTGCACAACATAAATGGATTCTAACTGCCACAGACTATTTCACTAAATGGGTAGAGGCCATTCCAACATGAAATGCTACATATTTCGTGGTGATCAATTTCTTAGAAGACAACATTTTATCAAGATTCGGTTGTCCCTAGAAGTTAGTCAAGGATAATTCCCAAGCTTTCAAATCTATGGCGATNCAAATAAATAAAGAATAATTGGGGATGAGCATACATATACAGAAATGGATGCCCCAATGAAATATGGCTTGGCCTATGAGGGTGCAAGTTGCATGGAAAATAGGTGGAGGGTGGGGGCCCCATAGGTGGGTTTCTGTATTAGGTAAAATGAATGGAGGACAATCTGCAGATGGAAAAACTAACGATGGAGAGATGGAGGGCTAATTGATACTGCAAAGGTGCAGACAAAATGCGAATCATGACGAGATTACTTGGGAGTCCATTATGGGGAAGTTAGCAAAATGAGAAGAAGGAGCATGCAACTAATTCTTGGGAATGAAAAGACTATGAGGACTCCTATCCCTAGGGGGTGAAAGTAGTATGAGTGTCAAAGTGTCAAAGGGGGATATAAATGGGACAACTCATGTGGGGAAGAGTGCTACTGGGTGACAGTACTGAAATGTAGTGGAGGTGTGAGTACTGCAGAGTCAGATGAGGTGACCTTAGAGGAAAATATCAAAGGGTGTGAATGGGAGATACAATTGATATTCAAAGGGAATGATTACAAGCCAGTAGAAATATTATACCTGAAAGGGCCATGATGATTTGTGGTGACCAAGTACCTGTACACATGAAAACCAAATACCCAACGTGAACAACATCTGAAGATAAAGAACATATAATGGTTATTTGATAATTTTTGAACATAAGCATGTGTACCTAGGTGTGATGTAAGAAAAATGCTCCCTAGGGGTTGAGGATGGAAGGTGGTCCGGGGAATGTGATTGTGTAGGTGGTGGGATACTAGTTCCGTGGTTGAAGACATATTGGAAAATGGACAATCAGAGCTCCCAGAATTGAGTATGGAAGTTTGGAAAAAGGGATTATATATAACTATAGGGTCCACATTTCCACCTCATTTTTACCTGCTACTAGAGTGATTGGATGAGAGACTTGAGGAGAGATTGGGAGATTCCTATAGATCGATCCATCTGATTCAGGATCAATGAGTTTCAGGTTAATGGTTGTATCCTCCTGCACAATAACTAGGGGTTGTTTTTTGGGTAGGGCTTGTACGAATGGCCAAACAATGGGGGTTTTGTGAGGGTAGCCACTGCAGTGCATAGGTGATCGAATGTTTCACACACATGAGTGTGTGGAGAGCCATGCATAGGGGTGCCTAAATGGGGAAAAATGCTCGTATGGGATGCACTCCTGTGCAAATCACAACAACGCATCCAGGCGCGACTGTGTTCTTGATAGTTGCGCATGTGTGCGCAACTGTGGACTGAACAAGCGCACTAGGGTGCAAGTCTATTGATGTGACAGGGGTGCATGGGTGCAACCTTGTATGGCCAAAATTCATGCATGAGTGCACGACTATGGGGTGAACGGGCATGCATATGTGCGCATCTATGGGGAAACAATTCGCGCCTTTGAGGCAAAGTTAAAGGGTGTAAAAACTAATCTTTTTTTGGAGATTTTGATGTTTTTATGAGTTGTGATGGTTGATTAAATATTTTATGTGTGGATGAAAGTGACCAGTTGATGATGCCTATCCACTAGAGGGAGAGGTACTGGGCATGCCTGAGAGAGGCAATGAGAGATGACGAGTCAGCTGTATGTGGCACTTTAGCAGCTTGTGGGCTGTTGAAGTTTTTGAGTGCTCACTGGTGAGGGCACAAGAGTACTTTTTGGAGTTCCTGATTTCGATGTGGATTCCGGAGCTACAATTTTTCATTGTTCTAGGTGAGCACCTCACATTCTCCGCGATGGAGGATGTATATTTTCTGACTGGGCTCCCTTTTCGGGGAACCCTTCTACCTGTCGAGATGGTGGTACCCGTAGATGGTTAGTTGGATGACATAGCTCAAACATATTGTTCAGGAGAGGAATTCATGTCCGGGTTAGTGGTGAGGATTGGGGCGATGGATGCCTTGGTGCATCATTGCATGACATTGATGATTGTGAGAGTCTATGGGTCTCTCGTGACTTAGCAGATCAGTGGGGGTCAGCTGAGGATTGTGAAAAGGGCACTGGAGGGTGAGAATTTTGCATGGGGATTGATGCTACACGCCAATATGGTGAGGTAGCTTGACAAGTGTTGAGCTACCTGCTCAGGAGAGTTTTCCTTTGGGTCCATATTGGTAGCATGGGTTTTGGAGAGGGTGCCCATGTTACGCCCTAGAGTGCTATTAGACGCACCTGGTGTGAGAGAGACTCGACTGAGGTGGTAGGAGACAATATTGGTTTGTCACGGTGGTGGGAAAGGTGGCCACTATTTTATGGCCAAGGCTACATGGGTGTGGTGTCAGATGCCATAGATCATACTCCAATTTCCATATAGTCGGGTGGATTTCTGGGATGACCCAGAGATGGTGTTACCCCTGGGAGAGGTATTCGACCGAAGAGGTATGATGTTATATTTGATGTTTTTATCTTTAGATAGTATAGCATGTTTTTTATGTATAGATGGATGTTGATTCTATCATTTTTTTGTCGTGTGTGCAGATGTGGGACCTCGTGGGCGTGAGGTTGAGTTGGTTAGAGCGTTGGCTCATCAGGGGCCTATGAGACCACCGTAGGGAGAGCCGTGAGAAGGGGAGAGAGATCGACATGAGGATGATGTGGTGAGGCCCCTTCATGATGAGAGGGAATCCAAGAGATGTCGTTATGATGACCCCGGTGCAAGGCTGTCACATGCTCCTTCAATGAGGGCTGGGGGAGAGTTTGAGGATTTTCACCGCCAATTAGAGGTGGTACTACAGGGAGTGTTTGAGGGGATGTGGGTGCGTATTCAGGATGAGGTTATACTGGAGTAGTGTATTAGGATTCTAGAAGAGTCACAAACCTTGATCTAAAGACCAACTGTAGCAGGAGTGGCGATGAACTGGCAGTTTCCCCGAAGGCCTAAGGGACCTATAACTGGTGGGGTACCTCCTCTATATTGAGGGTCGAGTGGTGGTGCTCTAGAGGTGCCATGAGTGCCTCTGTATATGTTTTTTATTTATTTATATAGGATTGTGATCCCATTTTGTATATGGTGTTATGACACCGGTTTTGTACCTATAGGAGTGAGATGGTCACTTACCTACGGTTGTTGTACTTGATGTACTATTTTTTGTAAATATTGATGGCACATTGACCGATATATATATATATATATATATGGATATACATTTTTGGATCTCTGTGATGTTCACATGTGATGATGTCTTTTGTTTATGATGTCTAATCTATATGTTGTGATAGACTTGTAATGTTGTATGTATGTGTGATGGGATATTAATGTGATAAATGCCAATATAACACTAGGTTAGCCATATTATCTGCTATTTGACTGTATTGTCTTGGAATATGTGTAAATTTGATTGAATCAAAATGTTGAGATAAAAGTCTAACTTGCAGGTATTTGCGAAAGAGTCAAGGATCGCAGACACAGTACACATTGTTGAGATGAAGGACAACAAGCTGAGAATCAAGTAGGATGCTAAGGTGACAGATGTGATGGTGACTGTCTTTGGTGAGGAGGACAATGATGGCTATGTATTCTTCTTGGTTGTTTTTTGTTGAGCCCAAACATATGCCGCTGGAGTGAAGCAGTTCATGTGAGGGGGTATAGAGGGCCCAAGCAGCCGAAGCGAGATTATGTGTCCATCGGCTAGTTCCATCTGCGTAACCGATGTGGTAGGCCAATGGAGGAGGAATTTCTATAGTGGGAAAACCCCTCGATGGACTACACAAAGGGTCTAAAGTGTAGGCAGAGCTAACCATCTAAAGTCTCCTACTTTTTATCACTATCCCAACATTACCCCACAATCATACATAAAATACAAGAGAGAGGGATCTGGTAGGTCTACTTTAAACTCTACGTCCGGTGTCGATCCCTTTGTGCTTGTTTGTTTCCTAACTGCAAGTCTCATCCCAAGGCTAACCTGCATTCATCAAAAGACAAACAAGAAACTACAAGCATGCATTCTACATATGGATTAGTGGGTTAGACATCATAAATAAGAAATGTAAACAAATCATATAAGTTTAAGACGTCATTTGGCGGGACGAAAAAAGTACTTCTTTATATTAATCTCACAAAAGTCACTTACAACATGAGACCAACACTATTCCTTGAACTTGGTCCTGTGCTCCTCTTCACCATGCACCAACTGCTTCCATGTATTCTTCTCCTCTTCAGTTCTCTCATAGGGAAATGGTAATGGATTTACAATTGGGGCAAAGGGGTATTGATAAAATGGGCAGAGTTTCTTTTCTCTCATGCTTCCCTCTGGAATGGGACCCCAACCCCTTATTTATTATGCCAAAAGGGACAGTAACGATTGGGGTGACTGGCTATGGGCAGTCAAATGATTAAGTAACGGTCCAAAAACCAATATCCTATGCAAATTTCCACATTTTCTGATATTTTGTGAGTGTACATGGGATGTAGTGGCTCAAAAAGCATCTGTACATGGGCAGTAATGGTGCAGGGCACGCACACCTTCAAAATGATGGTTTTAAGAAGATATTTTCAATAATGGCTTGGTAAATATAGCAAGTTAGATGGCCTGATGCCATATATGCATGTCAGGTGCAATTTAAGGTTATAATAGATGCCCCCTAATGTGTGAGGTCAGAAGAGAATATGATGGCCAAAATACATTACAAATATTCACCATTGTACGATGCGAGTGAGCCCAGGGACCGGAGTTCAGGAGGTGCCATATGCAAAAATAACAATTTGTCTCACCGAGGCGGGCATACCCATGCTCAGGATGAAATAAAATCACTGTTGCCAATAAAATACACTGCAAATCCATGTCATATAACTATATAAAGTGTATTCGTGAGCAATACACCATGGATCTACATCTCAAAATAAAAAATATATACATGTATAGTATCCATTTTTAAGAAGCCAATGATGCATGATGGCTAGAGATGAGGTCTTCAGAGCTCGAGCAACAACTTCAGAATCTTCAAAACTCTAGTAGGAGTGTAATATGAGTGTATGACTTCACTACCCAGAGGTCTTTGAAGGCTTGTTGGTAACAGACAAAAGGATCTTGATGATTAGGCATAGAACTTCATTGATTTTGAGCAAGGACTTGATTGGTCTTTCGGGATGGCCAGTCATGAGGACAAGAGACAAACTGCAGAAGGGATGACTCAAGTTTAGTAAGACTTCCCTTGGACAAACGAAAGGATGTGATTTGTCCAAGGGAGACTCATTGTGCTATCAACAAAAAGAAAATACTTTTCCCTTCCTTTTTTGGGGGTATATTTGATTTGTTTTTGTCTTTTTCAATAATTTTGGGAAGCTTGAAAAAGAATAAAGAATGCTACGTTACAAAGGNATGTATGTGTGATGGGATCTTAATGTGATAAATGCCAATATAACACTAGGTTAGCCATATTATCTGTTATTTGACTATATTGTCTTGGAATATGTGTAAATTTGATTGAATCAAAATGTTGAGATAAAAGTCTAACTTGCAGGTATTTGCGAAAGAGTCAAGGATCGCAGACACGGTACACATTGTTGAGATGAAGGACAACGAGATGAGAATCAAGTAGGATGCTAAGGTGACAGATGTGATGGTGACTGTCCTTGGTGAGGAGGACAATGACGGCTATGTATTCTTCTTGTTTTTTTTTTGTTGAGCCCAAACATATGCCGCTGGAGTGAAGCAGTTCATGTGAGGGGGTATAGAGGGCCCAAGCAGCCGAAGTGAGATTATGTGTCCATCGGCTAGTTCCATCGGCGTAACCGATGTGGTAGGCTGATGGAGGAGGAATTTCTATAGTGGGAAAACCCCTCGATGGACTACACAAAGGGTCTAAAGTGTAGGCAGAGCTAACCATCTAAAGTCTCCTACTTTTTATCACTATCCCAACATTACCCCACAATCATACATAAAATACAAGAGAGAGGGATCTGGTAGGTCTACTTTAAACTCTACGTCCGGTGTCGATCCCTTTGTGCTTGTTTGTTTCCTAACTGCAAGTCTCATCCCAAGGCTAACCTGCATTCATCAAAAGACAAACAAGAAACTACAAGCATGCATTCTACATATGGATTAGTGGGTTAGACATCATAAATAAGAAATGTAAACAAATCATATAAGTTTAAGACGTCATTTGGCGGGACGAAAAAAGTACTTCTTTATATTAATCTCACAAAAGTCACTTACAACATGAGACCAACACTATTCCTTGAACTTGGTCCTGTGCTCCTCTTCACCATGCACCAACTGCTTCCATGTATTCTTCTCCTCTTCAGTTCTCTCATAGGGAAATGGTAATGGATTTACAATTGGGGCAAAGGGGTATTGATAAAATGGGCAGAGTTTCTTTTCTCTCATGCTTCCCTCTGGAATGGGACCCCAACCCCTTATTTATTATGCCAAAAGGGACAGTAACGATTGGGGTGACTGGCTATGGGCAGTCAAATGATTAAGTAACGGTCCAAAAACCAATATCCTATGCAAATTTCCACATTTTCTGATATTTTGTGAGTGTACATGGGATGTAGTGGCTCAAAAAGCATCTGTACATGGGCAGTAATGGTGCAGGGCACGCACACCTTCAAAATGATGGTTTTAAGAAGATATTTTCAATAATGGCTTGGTAAATATAGCAAGTTAGATGGCCTGATGCCATATATGCATGTCAGGTGCAATTTAAGGTTATAATAGATGCCCCCTAATGTGTGAGGTCAGAAGAGAATATGATGGCCAAAATACATTACAAATATTCACCATTGTACGATGCGAGTGAGCCCAGGGACCGGAGTTCAGGAGGTGCCATATGCAAAAATAACAATTTGTCTCACCGAGGCGGGCATACCCATGCTCAGGATGAAATAAAATCACTGTTGCCAATAAAATACACTGCAAATCCATGTCATATAACTATATAAAGTGTATTCGTGAGCAATACACCATGGATCTACATCTCAAAATAAAAAATATATACATGTATAGTATCCATTTTTAAGAAGCCAATGATGCATGATGGCTAGAGATGAGGTCTTCAGAGCTCGAGCAACAACTTCAGAATCTTCAAAACTCTAGTAGGAGTGTAATATGAGTGTATGACTTCACTACCCAGAGGTCTTTGAAGGCTTGTTGGTAACAGACAAAAGGATCTTGATGATTAGGCATAGAACTTCATTGATTTTGAGCAAGGACTTGATTGGTCTTTCGGGATGGCCAGTCATGAGGACAAGAGACAAACTGCAGAAGGGATGACTCAAGTTTAGTAAGACTTCCCTTGGACAAACGAAAGGATGTGATTTGTCCAAGGGAGACTCATTGTGCTATCAACAAAAAGAAAATACTTTTCCCTTCCTTTTTTGGGGGTATATTTGATTTGTTTTTGTCTTTTTCAATAATTTTGGGAAGCTTGAAAAAGAATAAAGAATGCTACGTTACAAAGGCGGATCGAGTGTCGCAGACATACTAGTTCCAAGCGCAAGGAACACTTTTTTGCTTAGATCAAGGGGACATATGTAGGAAAAGGACACTCAGGAAAAATCCTCCATGGGTCAAGGTGTCAAGATGTAGAGGCAAAGTGCTACAAGGCTTGTGTATAATGCATTCTTTAGATGGTTCATTTGAGAGAAACATGGAGCCAAAATTAGGCCAAAGATACAGGAATGCAAATGCAATTAATAATACATAATGATAACATCCTTTGATGTGATTTTAACGAGCCCAAAGAAGGTAAGCTCGGTGGTTTTTCATTTTTAGAGAGTCTAAAAAAGCGTAAAAGGAGAATCCACTAGGGTACCTTTTTCAAAGGTAGTCTAGTCGGTTCGAAAAAGGGGTAAACTAGCACTGAACATACGTCTATTCAAAATAATTTTAATGAGTGTGACAAAGACAATATCACTCGGCAATCGTTTCTTTTTTAAGGAGTCTAAAAAGAGCTTAACTATGGACTCTGTAAGGGATGTTCTTCTGGACCAATTTAACGAGTGTGAAGAAACAAAATCGCTCGACTATCTTTTCAATTTCAGGGAGTCTGAAAAGAGCTTAACTATGGACTCTATGGGGGTTCCTTTTTTGTAAGTTTAGTCCCTCAGGCCCAAAAAAGGGTTAAATCTATACCTGAGAATACTCTTCTAGAAAACTGAGGCTCCTAGAGTATACCTTTATTCGTACTTTTGACCATCTGGATTGAAAAAGGGGTAAACTACTGCTTAACAGACATGCCGTCAAATTTCAGTTTAGCGAGCATGAAGGTCAACAAGATTGCTCGACAATATTTTCATATTTAGAGGATCTGAAAAGGGCTTAAAAGAAGACCCGTTGTGTTTTCGGAGTCCCAAGGGTGAGGTCAAGAGTGATAATGAATCATGCAAATGAGGCTCACACTCGTAATCAGGGAAAACTAATAAGGACTCCCGATCCCATAGTCATTAGTGGCGACATGGGCACCAAAATGCAACCAAGATCTACCTAGGGAGTCCATGTGAAGGTAGTCTCTACCACTAAATTACGACACATATAGAGAAAGAGTGATGGTTTCGTGTCGCAATTCGGCGGGATCAATCCTATTACAAAGCAAAAAAGACAACGAGGTGAAACAAGTGGAGGTGGAAACCTAAATTACATGCACAAAGTTGAAAAAACAGCTTTTTACCAAAAGACCTTTAAAATGACCCAACTCTCCAAAATGTTTCCCAATACGCAAAGTATCACTTATCGTAACATTCCATAATAAACTCATGAACCATACTAAATGAATTTTAAGTTAGAAAAAATGACAAAAGGGTTCGAAAAAAATGACAAAAAGGGCCAAAAAGTCTATAAATAGAAGTTTGGCAGCTCATTATCACTATTACGAATTGAGAGTTGAGAAAAAGTCAAAAAACACCCCTTTATCAAAAGAGTTGATTCTGGGAGCTTCAGTGGACGAAATGAACTTTTTCTTGGACCAAGTAAGTATAAATTAGCCCCTCCTGCATTTCCATTCCTCCTTTTTGTATTTATTTTTGGTTTTTGGGGGGGAGCTGACCTTTAAAAGGGTCATCCCTACGTGTACATGGGTTGTCCTAGGACAACACGTGTATGCCTACATGTAGATGAAACTCTACAGGTGGGCATATGTTACTGTATCCACTACAGCCTGCATATACCCTTCAACATGTGAAAAAATAAAAAATGCAAGAGTTAACTCTCCATGATTTTGTCTTTTTGCAGCATGTATGTTCATTGGAGAGAGAGGGAACATGAGGACTTTGAATTTTTGGACTCAAAATACCCCATTGTTGTT
>JZKD02S1400874.1:0-11273 GCA_000966675.3 Picea glauca
TAGAAGTACGAGAAGTACCAGAAAACCAGAAGCACCAGTCCAAAAATCCACTGGTCAAGTTTGAGGCGGTAAAATTTGGATTTTCAAAAATCTGACTGCACCAACTTACTCGCCTTAGCTCAGCGCATCTATCCCCTGGATTAATTTCAAAATTTGAAGTTTGAAAAATTAGGGTTTCCTGAAAAAACCCTAAGTTGCAGTTGCAGTTGCAGTCTCAGAATCAATTGCAGTATCATTTGTAGTTGCAGTATTAGTTGAAGTATTAGTCGTAGTACCAGTTGCAGTCACCCTTGAAGTTTTTAAAAGTTGGTAATTATTACCACTGTTACCAGATGGTGCCACTACTTGCAAATACTATTAGAGGTATGTACTCACATATGTTTAATGGTTAAGATTTAAAGGGTAATTGCAGGAGAAGGGATCTCTTGCCATAGATCCAGAAGGATCTCAAGATCCAACACATTCAGAGGAATAATTCAACCCAGGTTTGATTATTCTAAATATGCATCTATTTGTTATGACATTATTTTGATCTAGGTTGCATATTGAATATATGACCATCATACTAACCTTTGATCAAAATCTAAGTCAAAGTATTAGATGGATTAAAGTTGAGATCATAGAGTTTATTCTCTAACCCAACCTTCTATCAAGATATCATATTGTCTTAGTACAAGAAGACAGGTTGAAGAAAGCACTCGTCATCTTGAGTGAAGGAGACTTGGAAGAAAAGAAACACACTCATTCTTGAGGACAAGGCTCCAGGTTCCAATTTTGATTAATTAAGTTGATAAGATTCAAAGTTGCACTTGACAAGTTGATGACTACCCCTTTACAAGTAAACATTATAGTTGAGATAGCAGTCCTTGAAAAGTATTATACTTGGTAGCATGTGAGCATATTGAGATAAATGCTTAATGTAATCATTTTCCTGATACAACTAACATATCCTCTAGGAGAAACCTCTTGTGTTAGTTCCAGGTTGCTATGGAGGAATGTTTGATCACAACACTATAAGAGTGTTGACCTCTTTTCGTATTGTATTTCTTTCTTTTGATCTTTACTCTAGACAGACCATAAGTGATATCTCTAAAGGAGCTACTATAATGATTATTCGTGCTATTGTTTTATCTACTATTATCAAAAGGATATTATTCTTGCTTGTTTTTTTGTTGACCTTGTTTCAGGCCATAGGTGATAACCCTGAGGAAGTTATAGTGAAGGTTGTAGAAGGAAACATATTAGATGAGATATGAAGCAGACTATGTACATGACCATATACACTCATGTACCAAGAAGATGAAGAAGAAGATACCTTTTGAGATTCAGAGTATCTCATATGAAGATTGATTTTAAGGAGCAGAAGGATCCAAAGATGAACAAACATTAGAACAAGAACTCACAGTAGACTTGTTCAAATAAGAATGAAGCCACTTTGACAGGAAGCAGAATTCACTTGAATTCGGACTCGGTTTTTCATATTTAGACTTGGTATTTAACACCAATTATACCCTGTAAGAGATGATAAAGTCCTTGTAGACTTAGAAGAAGTCAAGATTAAGATTGATCTCAGAAATGATCAGATGAAGAGACAAATTCTGGGACTGGGAGACAGATGCAGTGAGAAGACTAGATCGTACCTTCAAAAATTTCTAGGAGATATGAAATCTCCTTGGAAGATTCCCTTGTTTCAGTAACATAGAAGAAAGCCAGTCAGAAAGACTAGGATATGAATTCTTCCATGAGACTAGAAGATAAGTCAATATTGACATCCAAGATCGATCTATACAGATCAAGCATGTTGCAGATGTACAAAGCCTGATGTGTGTCCAAACGATTCTCCCGACAAGAGGGAGAAGACTATGACGGGACACTTACTCCAGTTATTGAAGAAATAGTTCCAGTATTTATGAAGACAACCAGAACATATATAGTATGAGATGCAGGGGGAGAAATCCCCATATTTAAAATCGAGTGGTAGTTGTTGCATTACATTAGTTGGGTCATGGAGACATGACTACAATGAAAGATAAAGTTACCTCCATGAAAGAAGAAGAGCTAGCTTCATTATCAATTATTGAGCCACTCTCAGTTTCAGATGAGGTTGTTGCCATGATAGAATAAGAGGAGTTCCTCTCAGATTTTAGCAGCCACAGTAAGGATGAAGCAGTCATTCTCATCCTCAGAGCAGTTGCAAGTGCAGAGTCCCAGATTCTAGAAGGAACAGTTGTAGAGAGAGTAGAGGACATACTCCCAGACAGTGAGATAGATAGTGCCTTGCAGAAAGCACATAGAGCTAACACATGTTTGTGCAAATTGAGTTGCAACTGAGCAAGTGTACCAGATTGATACAATGTAAACGTGAAAATTTGGTTTGAAGATTGAAGATATAAATACTCAGGTCTGCAGGTTGAAGGAAGCTCTGTACGTATTGAAGCAAGCTCCTAGAGCATTTATAGTTTCTTGAAGAGCTTGGAGTTACCAAAGAGTAAAGTTGATTCTAACCTTTATCTCAAGGTTATAAATGATGAGCCAATGATGTTACTACTATATGTAGGTGATGTATTCTTGACAAAATCTCATCATAGATTGCAGAGGAAGCTCGCTACAGAGTTTGAAAAAATATCTAAATGCATTATCTCTTAGGTCTTGAAATTTGGCAGAAGATCTTCCTTAACCAAGGGAAGTATGCAGTTAAAATGAAGAGGTTTGACATGTTGAAATGTAAATCCATGAACACATCCATAGAAATGAAGTTGAAGCTCCTGGTAGATACCTCGTCAGAATTGGTTGATGCTACCCTGAACAAATAGATTATTGGTTTAGTGATGTATCTGATGAATACCAAGATATATGCATGTTTTTCCTTGAGTTAGTATATAGTAGAACCCAGACATGTTCACATTGTTGTTGCAAAACATATGATGAGATACCTTAAGGGTACGTTGGATTTTGGTCTCTATTATAATAAATATTATGACTTCAAACTGAGTGGCTACACTGATTCATATTGAGCTGAAAGTGTTTATGATAGAAAGAGAACTTCAAGATTTTGTTTCAGTCTAAGGTCATCCATGACTTCATGGCATAGTAGGGAGAAATTTAGCATTGCTCCAAGCATGACAGAAGCAGAATAAATTGTTGCATGTTCCGCCAGTTGTGAAGCCATATAGATTCTGATGTTGTTGACAGATCTATTTGATCTTGAGATGGAAGCCACCATGATCCTATGTGATAACCAGAATTGTATAAATATGATGGATAAACTTGTGTTCCATGATGAGTTGAAGCACATAGAGATATGGTATCTCTTCATTTGTGATATGTTGCAGAGAGGAGCCATAAAACTCCAATATGTTAGCACGGATGAACAAGTTGTTGATGTGTTGACCTAGCCTCTATCTCGTGTAAAGTTTGATAAATTTCGAGATAAGATTGGTATAGTCCGAAAGGACCTCCCTCGAAAGGGGGAGTAGTGTTGATGTGCCAGCTTAATTGTTGTTTGATGTGCTAGCTTAATTGATGTGATGATGTGCCAGCCTAGTGTTGTGATGCCAACTTAATTGTTGTGATGATGTGCCAACCTAGTGTTGTGATGCCAGCTTCATGCTGATGATATGCCAGCCTTGTGCTGTGATGATGTTCCAGTCTCGTGTTTTGATGATGTGCAAGATTAAGTGTTGTGATTCCAGCCTCATGCTGATGATATGCCAGCCTCGTGCTATGATGATGTGCCAAATTAAGTGCTATGATGCCAGCCTCGTGCTGATGATATGCCAACCTCGTGTTGTGATGATCTGCCAGCCTCATGTTGTGATGATGTGCCAACTTAAGTGCTATGATGCTAGCCTTGTGCTAATGATATGCCAACGTCATGTTGTGATGATGTGTCAGCTTAAGTGCTGTGATTCCAGCCTCATGCTGATGATATGCCAGCCTCGTGTTGTGATTATGTTCCAGCCTCGTGTTGTTATGATGTGTCGGCCTCGTGCTGTGATGCCAACTTCATGTTGATGGTATTGTGTAGCCAACTTCATGCTGTGATGCTAGCCTCGTGCTGAAGACTCTCAACCTAGTGTTGATGTTGATGATGCTCCAGCCTTCGTGCTGTGATGTTGTTGTTATTGATGAGGCTCCAACCTTTGTGCTGTGATATTGTTGGTTTTGATGTTGTATCAGCCTTGTGTTGTTATTGATGATGATGATGTATTAGTGTTACACTAATCCATGTTTATGCAGTTGATGATGATGATGCCACTTCATCTTTTTGCTGAAGTTGATGATGATGATGCCACTTCATCTTCTTGCTGAAGTTGATGATGATGATGCCACTTCATCTTCTTGCTGAAGTTGATGATGATGATGCCACTTCAGCTTCTTGCCGAAGATGATGATGATGATGCCACTTCAGCTCCTTGCTGGAGTTGATTATGTATTTCATCTTTAATGCCGAAGATGGTGATGTTACTTTAGCCTCGCGCTGAATATAATGATGATGTTACCTTAGCCTCATGTTGATGAGGACGATGATGCCATTCCAGCTCCCTACTATGAATGATGATATTGATGATGAGAAAAAATTATGATGATTTATAGATATGCTAGTCAGTGTTCCAAGATGTTGTTGATGATGTTTCCCTCTCTCTTGCCTGATGTTGTTGTAGAATACCCTTCTTTTTAAGGGGGAGTGTTGAAATATTGTAACTACAAAGAGTATTCTATTTATTATTGATGTATTATTCATTAGATCAATCCCCTTTTGTGGATTAATCATGTCGGGTATTGTAAATGACAAAATCCCCTTTTGCGGATTGGTCAAACCCTAATTGTAATAGGCTAAATGAGAAGTCGTCCCCCATAATATATTAAAGTGGTTATAACCACCCAGAATGAGAAGTCGACCCTGCTAGTGAAAAGACACCTCAGTTCACACCTACCAGATTGTATAAATAAGAGAGGCCAACACCTCNTCATTTAAACATTACCTAATCACAGTGAACTCCATGTTCTTAGTCTGGAAATTGTTGAGCTTAGCCATGATTTAGGTTTCCTTCTATTGGAAGACCTACAAACTTGTGTACATATTTATTGCTAGATTATGGATTTCTTTTCTGACTCCCTCTGCACATGCATTTAATTATTTAAGGCTATCTTGGTTTCTTTTGTAACATTGCACTTCTTCTTCCATTTCCCTTATCATTTCATCCTTATCTTCTATCTCATGCCCCATATTTTTATATTTTTTTATAACGCTTGCATGAAAGAGACACTGTCTGAGGCGGTTGAGAGAGGATCATCCCTGAAATTTTTAATTACCTCTTCTTTGGTTTTCACTGCAAAGGAATTGTCTCGAATACTGGTAATTTGTTGGTTTTCTACAAAATAATTTTACCAGAATCCTTGACAAACTTGAAAGAATTTAAATTGGCCACCCTCTAGTCTTTAGATGGTCTAAATGTCCCCAATACCAATTCAGTTGGTTGGAAATGTTTTTGCGTGAGAGGGATGCATGTTGATGATCCTAGAATGTCTTTGTCGATGGGTTCCATGTTGGTGCCTCTTTCGTCTTCCTACTTCTTTCATTGTTTTGATGATGCTAATTCAAGTATTGCTTCATCTTGTGTTGCTTCTTCTTTTCTTTTGTGCTCGACTTACTCTTATTTTCTCTTCTTAAGTTCTTATTCCTCTTTAGGTTCTTCTGCTTTTATTTTTCTCTCTTCTTCAACTATTGTTGTTTCTACTACCTTAGTTGTTGTTGCTTCTTTGGCTACTTCCTCCTCCTGTATTTTATTTTGAGACTCTCTAGCCCTTTTCTCATCTTCTACCCTAACTCCCTTTAGTGGGTTGCCTCTTCTTTTGAATAATACATCATGGTAAGTTCTGAATCTATAGTGAATCTCTTGTTATTCCTAGATGTTGGTTGTGTAACTCCACCTATATTTTTAGTTACTCTAGTGAGTGTTGATGACATTCATATGATCATGCCTTCGTAATCTCTCTTCCTTGAAGTGGAAATATGTCAATGTGTTTGCTTCCACCTGTGCTTCCTTGGCATCCTTGGCATCCACAAAGTGAGAGATGATTCTAAATAGACTTGTTATACCTTTAGAGTGTTGAGCCCACCCATGTATCACTGACTGATAAGCAATTTATTGCAACAACAACCTGTTTGGGACAAACTTTGGGAGAAAATGGGGAGCTTTAGTAGCACCATATACTATGATATATGTGTAATATTAAAGAAGGTACCAATCACCTACCATATTTACAATGGCCTTAGCCTTATCCATCATGCATGGTGTAGGCGAATAAAAATATGAGATGATAGAGGGGAATCAAGAAATTCTCATATATCTTCTAATATTTGAAGCGATATTTGTTCTTCGACAACACTTTGAAATATATGTGAATTGGGGGGTCTCTAAGTTTCCATGCCCATCCCATCTGAGGATAAGCATGAACTACACACATCATTTCAAGGAGATACAATGACATGTGGAAGCTTGGAAAATTTCCTAGAGCCATGTGCTTCACTGCAACAAGTGCTTCCTCCAAAGTAGAGGATAATATATTAGCCAAGTTGAATGTTGAACCAAAGGCTATGATATAGTATAAGAGAGGTCCCCATGATATCTTGAATTTCTAGGCCTCAAGTTCCCCATAAATCCTGCACAAAATTTTTATTTCATATTGGTGTGGTATCCTGAGAAAATTTGTAGGGAATTCATTAGATGTCCTGGTCTTGAACAACTTTCTTGGCTTGTACTAGCTCTTCAGAAGATCTCTGGGGTTATGAAATAAATTATTTACCAAGTTATTGTTTAATGCCTTTTCTYCTTCATCTAGATGATAGTAGGAGGCAATCATTGAAGCCTAKAAAGAGGAGATTGGGTGGCCTTTGGTGTTCAATATATACATACTATCCATATTGGCATGTTTTACGATCCACAAAATTACTTTACTGCAGGGAAATATCACTGCATGGGATGCAAMCTTGTATAATATGGACCTTTTGATGTTCCTATATGTGTTGAGGTCTGGATCATATTTAGGAAACTGCAAGAGAATCTAATTATTGAACATATGATACACTTCACCCCACTTAAGTGAGGTTTCCATATCAATGAAGCCTTTGGTATCACCATATATAGGTTTGGTATTATCAATATCTTCCTCTTCCATATCTTTTTCTGTGGAAACTTCCTTAGGGAATATAATACCCATAGGTTGAACCGTAATTGTAATGTACATATAGGTTGGTGAGCCAGGACATTTTGGGCCAGATTTCTTGTGTGGTTATTACGCTGGAGAGACAAATGCTAAAAGGCCAGTGAACCTATCTTTGTAATATGTAATCACACTCAAATATTAATGAAATGCATCACTGTTGCAGACCCACTAGACAAAAAGAGTTGGGGGGTGTATAACTCCACTAGAAAGGGAAAGAGGGGCTAAGAGTATAGGAAGAGGGGCTAATCTAAGAGGGATTAATCCCAAAGTAATATTGTATTAATATTACTAAAGTATAAGTCATGGATATAAGTATATCCTAAGTTTCTAAAAGTGGGGGAATGTACCACAAGTCGATCCCAAGGTAGTTCCCAACATGACAAGTGTCAAGTTGGGAGCATGCATATAAAAGTGGGAACTTAGTACACTTTCTATCATTCTTACCATCATTCTCTCATTATTCCATCATCCACTCTTTCCATACGTACACTCTACATCCATCAAACATACCTATACTTGGGAATCTTTGGAGCTATTTTCAACCAGTAACCTGAGTAATTTCATCCAAAGAGGCGGGTTGTTAGGCCTGTGAGCATTCTCTCCAAGTGAGAGAACTATTGGGAATTTTATTCCCTGTGTTCCAGACTACAACTACATAGCTCCAATACTTCCTATCTGGTCTATTGTTGAAGCCCCAGAAGGGAAGTGGGATAGTTGAAGGATTGTTTAGCAGAGAAGGAGCCCACTTTCTAGGGTGGTATAGGATATGGGGAATGAGAAGATGTAGGATGTGTTAATGTTTAATCCATTATTATAGATGTTTTCATTTCATTAGATAACAATAGCATAATCCAAGATCACTGAGAAATACACAATCACAAGAGACACAACATTTATCCTGGGAAACCCTCTAGGGGAAGAAAACCCAGCAAAACTTAATTAATATAGATAGCCAATACAATGCCAAGAGATATCTTATGCTAATATAGAAATTCCTCTCCTATATATGCGTTACTCTCTCTCTCCTTTGCCGATAATAGATCAGAACTTGTCTCTCAAATTGAGCAAGTGAGTTGTGTCTAAGTGAGGTGCTAGCCTCCTTCATTTATACAAGTCTGGCACGTGTGAAGTGTCTCTTCACTGGTAGGGCCGACTTCTCAAACTAGGTGGGTAAACCCACCTTTATTATATTTCTGGGTCTCTTTAATAACTGTTGGGGCCNACTTCTTATTCTGCCTATTACAATTGTCTTTTGACCAATCCGTAAAAGGGGATTTGGTCCTATTACAATAACCAACATGATCAATCCACAATGTGGATTGATCCTATGAATAATATATCAATAATAATAAGAATACTCTTTGCATTTACATTATTTCAACACTCCCCCTTAACAAGAAGGGTATTCTTCAGCAACATCATGTGAGAGAGAGAGAGAGGACAACATCATCAATAACATCAAGTGGGAGGACAACATCATCAATATCATCTTGGCTGGCGTATCTATAAATCATCGAAAGTTTTGTTCATCAGTAGCATCATCATTCTCAAAGGAATTCCATCATCATCTGCATCAATATGTATTAGTATAAAAGTTGATACATCATCATCATCATAGCACAAGGTTGGCTCATCATAATACAAGACTGGCTTTACGTCATAGCTGTCAAGATGGAAGCTTAGTACTTGTTTCATCTCATAGTTTTGATTTACGCCACAACACTCAAGCTAGAAGCAAGATACTCATCCTGCTTTACGTCACAACCATCAGGTTGGAAGTGGGATACTATATTGGCTTTACGTCACAGCTATTTAGCTGGAAGCTCAATACTAGTCTCATCATATCATCTTGCTTTACATCTGACAGCTTGGTCAAAAGCAAGGAACATCTCTTATTTCTTTATGTCTGACAACTCAGTCAGAAGAAAGGAACAATTCTTCTTGCTTTACGTATTACAACTCGGTTAGAAGCAAGGAACATATCTTCTTTCTTTACGTCTGACAACTCGGTCAGAAGTAAGGAACATCTCATCTTACTTTATGTCCGACAACTATGTCAGAAGCAAGGAACACATCTCATCTTACTTTACGTCTGACAACTAGGTCAGAAGTAAGAAACACATCTCATCTTGCTTTACGTCTGACAACTAGGTCAGAAGCAAGGTACACATCTCATCTTGCTTTACGTATGATAGCTCGGTCAAAAGCAAGGAACACATCTCATCTTGCTTTACGTCTGACAACTAGGTCAGAAGCAAGGTACACATATCATCTTTCTTTACATCTGACAGCTTGGTCAGAAGCAAGGAACACATCTCATCTTGCTTTACGTCTGATAGCTAGGTCAGAAGCAAGGAACATCACATCTACTCCCCCTTTCAAGGGAGGTCCTTTCAGACAATGCCAAGCTTATCTCGGAAGTACTCAAACTTCACACGAGATAGGGGCTTGGTCAACACGTTAACAATCTATTCATCCGTGCTAATGTATTGGAGCTTCAAGGCTCCTCTCTGTACCATGTCGCAGATGTAATGATAGCGGATCTCTATGTGCTTCGACCTGTCGTGGAATACATGATTCTATGTCATCTTTATGCAGCTCTGGTTGTCACATAGAATCACAGTTTCTCTCATCTTCAATTCAAATAGGCCGGTCAACAACTTTTGAAGCCATATAGCTTCGCAACTAGCAGAACATGCAACAATGTATTCTTCTTCCGTTGTGCTGAGAGAAATACTAGATTGCTTCCTACTCTGCCACGAGATCGTAGTTGATCCCAAACTAAAACAACATCCTGAAGTGTTTTTCTTGTCAGAAGCACTTCCTGCCCAATCTGCATCAGTATATCCACTTAATGTGAAATTATGATCTCCATCATAACTAAGACCATAATCTATTGTACCTTTGAGGTACCTCATCACATGTTTTGCAGCCACTAAGTGAAAACATCTGGGTTCTACCAGAAACTGACTCAAGGTGTTCATGGAAAAACAAATGTCTGGTTTGGTGTTTGTCAGGTACATCAACGATCTAATAATCTGCCTATACAGTGTGGCATCAATCAATTCTAACGACGTATCAACCAGTAGCTTCAACTTCGCTTCCATGGGTATATTCATGGGCTTGCATTCCAACATGTCGAATCTCTTTAAGATTTCAACCGTGTACTTCCCTTGGTTAAGGAAGATCCTCTTAGGACTCTGCCATACCTTAAGACCTAAGAAATAATGCATTAGGCCAAGGTATTTCATTTCAAATTCCAAGGCAAGTCTCTTTTTAGATTCTGTGATGATCTTTTCTTCTCCAGTTAAGAATAAGTCATCCACATATAGCAGTAAGATTACTGGCTCATTATTCATAATTTTGAAGTAGAGATTTGAGTGTGCTTTACTCTTGGTAAAGCCTAATCTCGTCAAGAAACTATCTATACGGCCATACCAAGCTCTAGGAGCTTGCTTCAATTCGTATAAGGGTTTCTTCAATCTGCAGACATGAGACTTCATGTCTTCAACCTCAAATCCTTGAGGTTTCTCTATATACACTTCCTCTTCAATAACACCATTTAGGAAAGTTGTCTTTACGTCCATCTGGTGTAGCTTCCACTTCATCTTAGCTGCAAGATCTATGATGGTATTGATCGAAGTGTATCTGGCCACAAGAGTGAATGTCTCTTCATAGTCAATGCCTTCCTTCTGGGAAAATCCATGAGCGACAAATCTTTCTTTATACTTCTCAATACTTCCATCAACAACATGTTTTGTTTTGAAGAGCCATCTGAAGGATAACACATTTTTATTCTTCGATCTGGGAACTATTTACCATACTTCATTCTTCATTATGGATTGGTATTCCTCTATCATGGCATCTGCCCATTATTTCCTTTGAATGGATTCTTTAAAATAGGTAGGCTCCTCTTCTAGGAGGTCACACATCAAAGCCGTATAACTAGAGAATGGCTTTGGTCTTTCACCTGTCTCGTGGTTCCTTGGGGAACACCATACTTATATCCATCTTGAATAAGCTCTCTAGCCTAGGCTGGCTTT
>JZKD02S1400885.1:0-11273 GCA_000966675.3 Picea glauca
CACATAAAAGTAGGAGGAAAACTAGCCTTCCCAAATTAGAGCATAGACATAACCCTCATTCCATACTTAGCAAGTTTTTGGATCGCGGGTTCTCGGGCTGGGGACCTGAAAAGCGAGTTTATGTTGTTCCATGACCTTCAAATAGCACCGAGAGTTCCGTGATGTACAAATTGATAATGGGACCTGCAGACTATTTGAATTTCAAGGGGCTCGTGTCCCAAAAATTTAACGGTCGGGAATTACTTTTCTTTACATAGGTTTTACACACGGTGGTGGGCAAATGTACAAAAAATATAGTACCAATGCCTGTTACACAGGGTGGTGGACAAGAGGACCAAATAAACAACATTCTTGAATTAGTTTTCTTTAAAACAGGGGCTCATGGATACAAGAAATTGGAATGTATCAAACTATAGGTTCCTGGAGAGCATAAATTGTACATAGCAAAAACATAATTTTTTAAAGTAGATATTTACTTTTATACATACGAAATATGTACTTTTATAGAGCATGTACGGAGCCTTCATTCTATATAGTGTGACGGAGCCCAGATTACATACTTAGGCAGTTTTTGGAGCACGGGTTGTCGAGCTGGCGGGTTGAAAATTGGAAAAAAAAATGAAACGTGTTACATATTCCTGGAAATTTAAAGAAACATATATATGTGTGAAATATGATATGTTGAATTTGAGTGAGTGATTTATGTCATACTTTATTTTGAAAAAGAAAAAAAGAGAATAGAGATAAAATAAACAGAATGACTTCACATTCAGCATAGTTGAAGATAAAAAAATCCAGGAAGACATAAATATATAAGGAGACAAAAGAATAGTTTTATTTGGAATATATGAAAAAAATAATAGTTTGTTACATATCCTTGGAAATGTAAATGCATTTGTCGTATAGACTGGGATTGGGGCTCCCGCGGACCATAACAGAAATATGTACAAGAAATAGGAATGTGGAAAGAAGTTGGACACGCTAGAATGTAATACCTGAAAAGTAGAAATGGGAAGATCAGTTTTTGCCTATAGATTTCTACTCAGAAAAGCAATAACTGGATTGATAAAGAAAGGACTATCACTATACACTTACAGGAATGGTATGTATAAGTAATTTTTGTGTTTGGTTGGTGATGCCTTTCCCTGCTGGTTTTTGTGGGTAGCCCGCTTCAATAATTGGATTGATACACAGAGGATTTATGCATCTGCCTGTTGGATTTCGTGGTTGATCCACTTCAAGTTCTCTTCAATATAGCTTCTCAAGGGGGCGACGTTGATGTCATTGCGAATTCAAATGTTGAAAACTTCATTTTCTAATTTTCTTAGATCAATTGAAAGTTTACACAGACCGTCATGAATGTCTCCATTCTGTAGCGAATACCCGACTAGCCAGTTGTCCACCTCTTCTTCATGATATTCAACAATTCTGTAAAAAAATTCTAAAGACAAGGCCTTCAAATTATCAACTTGTTGATCAAAAGCTTGATTGGTTAACGTCAGGGAGTTGAGGATTAAGCCGGGGTCCTGGAAGTCGTTTGTCTTTCCTGCTAAGTCTATTTTGATGAGCTTTGTGAATAATGTTTCTTTTTTTGATATTGCTTGCTCACACGATTGCACGATTAGGTACAGGTTCTTCACTTTCTGTTTCCATCATGCTTCTAATTGAGTGAGCCTTTTTTTGGATGGGAGATCATGTTGCCTTCTTCTCGTCTCTGGCATGTTGTTGACATGAAAGGCGAAAGGGATGACCGAGTGCACATAGAAAGTTTCTTCATTCTTTAAATCCGTCTGCAGAAGTAGGAGCAAGTTATGTGCCATGCTCCACAGGGAATCCATATTCTGTGATGTTTCCCAGGCCTTGGCAATCAATTCGATTATTTTGTTAATATGTTTCTCCACATATCCTCTACAGGATGCGAGGAAGTTGGAGGACCCTTTTAGATTTGTTGCAGGGGTGCACGCAGTCGCAGGCATGGTTATTTCCAAGGAACTGCCAAGCAATGGCATAGGAAACAAAGATTCCTCTAATTCCTTAATCCGGTTCTTTAGTCTAGCATTTTTGGCTTCAATGACTCCAACGGAATCATGAATAGCATCTTCGATTGCCCTGTGAAGTTCAGAGATTTTGGATGCGTGCATATTGGCAAGGTCAAGTTTTGACGATGTTTTCTTTTCTTATTTTTTACATCTCTTTTTTCAATGATTAATTTTTTTGATTCGGTTTCAAAATCAACACTCTGGAATACGAAGGATTCATCTTCATAAAAAAATTCGGTACCAACCATGTCCATTGAGCAGGCACGTTGAATTGTTTGTGCGGGCTGATCAAGGTTGCAGAATATGCTTTCCATATCATCGTCAAGATCCATGTTTTGACGGTAAATTTCGGGTTGCTCCGCCTCCCCTACAATTCTTTTTTCATCCTTCTGCACGGGAAGCTCTTGAGGAAGATGTTCACTGTATCTCTACAAAATTTTTGTGGAGTTGTTGGTAGTAGTTTATCAAAAGGTTGGTTGGCTCCAGACGCTGCTTGAAATGAAGAAATGGAGGGGACAATATAACCCCCCGCAAACATTGCTTCAATGCGTGCGAATGGAAAATCTCCTCATTAATGACAATATCTATGTTTGTTGTATGGTGACATGTTAGAAGTAAAGCGTAGTTATTGCAAACTTAGAAGTGTGAAGGTGAGGGTTACAGCGAAGAACATTTAAGGATTGGAGGTTTCGTGAACGAACCAAGCTGGCGGCGTGCGAATGACATTACATGGTATTTGAAATTAAGACTGGGAAGCGATTGGAGGTTTTGTGAAGGAAGCAAGCTGACGGTGTGTGAATGACATTCCATGGCATTTGAAATTAAAACTAGGAAGGGAGAAGAAAATGCTTCGCGAAAATTGCATTAATGGAAAAACTTCTCGATCCTTGCACGCATCAATGACAGCTTAGACGGTAGTTGCACGATGACCTGTTAGCATTAAAGATTTAGAAAGAAAACATATATATATAAACAATGTTTTTTATTATGCACACGTGCGAAGGTAACGACCATAGGGAAGAGAAAGCAAGGAAGGAATGTCCAAGTCTGAAAGTGCATGGCTCGGGATCACGGGTTCTCGGGCGGTCGGGTTCAAAAGAAGGCCTCTATTGTTCGGTGTTCTCCAAGTAGCACACAAGGTTCCGTGATATACAAATTGAGAAGCGAACTTTCGGGTTGATCGAGATTTGATAGACCATCTACAATTTCTGGATCGCGGGTTCTCGGGCTGGTGGGGTAAAAAATGACGCTCTATTGTTCGGTGCCTTGCAAATATCTTATGATAATAAATTGAGAAGCGGATTTGCGAGGTGACTGGCTCAACATTCTACTCCAAGGCTGGTGGGATCCCACAAACGAGCAATACATATTTGCGGGTTGTACGTTAGGCCAATTTCCGCCATATAGAAATTGGGTTCTCGAGCTAGCGGGTTCAAAATTGTTTAAGCAAAGCAAAGGGCTCCATCCGAGTCCCACTGGACATTTCATAATTCATGTGCAACACCAAGTTTGTGATTACCAGATCTGTGTGTGTAGAAACAAGGCAAAGTAAATATGTGCCTTTATAAAGTATGGACATGAGATTTTATAGATCGTGTACCGATATCGCATTCCATACTTGTGGGTTCTCGGACGGGAGGGGTCAAAAAATAGGCCTCTATTGTTCTGTGTTTTACAAATAGCACATACAGTTCTGTGATATACAAATTGACAAGCGGACTTTCCAGGTGGCTGAGAATTTATAGAGCATGTATAGTTTGTGCATCGCGCATTGTCGGGTTGGCGGGGTTAGAAATGGCCTCTATTGTTCGGTGCCCTACAAATTGCTTATGATGCATAGATCCCTTATTCCATACTTATCCACTTATTTGGATCGCGCACTTGTGAGCTGCACACTGTGCCTCTAATGTTCTATGTCCTGCAAATAGCAATTATAGTTGGGCGATATACATATTGAGAAATGGACTTGCGGGCTGGCTGTCTCAACATTGCAGTTTTGCTAGATGGCGGACGTGCAACGTAGTGGCTTCTCGAGGCAAGAAAAAGAAAAAAAAAAACATACATGTAAACAAGTTTGACAAATTCATAGAAAGTAAAGGGAAAACGGTTTACTATGGAACACATGCAGAAAAAGAATGCACCTTTGCATTGATTCGTGTACATCTCTGGGTAGGAGTTCTTTGCGCCTTCTAGTTTTCCTTTCTATTTCTATCAACAAAAGTACAAANATTTATGCATTTGCCTGTTGGATTTCGTGGTTGATCCACTTCAAGTTCTCTTCAATATAGCTTCTCAAGGGGGCGATGTTGATGTCATTGTGGATTCAAATGTTGAAAACTTCATTTTCTAATTCGCTTAGATCAATTGAAAGTTTACACACACCTTCATGAATGTCTCCATTCTATAGTGAATACCCGACTAGCCAGTTGTCCACCTCTTCTTCATGATATTCAACAATTCTGTAAAAAAATCTAAAGACAAGGCCTTCAAATTATCAACTTAATGATCAAAAGCTTGCTTGGTTAACGTCAGCGAGTTGAGGATTAAGCTGGGGTCCTGGAAGTCGTTTGTATTTCCTGCTAAGTCTATTTTGGTGAGCTTTGTGAATAATGTTTCTTTCTTTGATATTGCTTGCTCACACGATTGCACGATTAGGTACAGGTTCTTCACTTTTTGTTTCCATCATGCTTCTAATTGAGTGAGCCTTTTTTTGGATGGGAGATCATGTTGCCTTCTTCTCGTCTCTAGCATGTCTTCTTCTTGTCTCTCGCATGTTGTTGACATGAAAGGCGAAAGGGATGACCGAGTGCACACAGAAAGTTTCTTCATTCTTTAAATCCGTCTGCAGAAGTAGGAGCAAGTTATGTGCCATGCTCCCCAGGGAATCCATATTCTATGATGTTTCCCGGGCCTTGGCAATCAGTTCTATTCTTTTGTTGATATTTTTCTCCACATATCCTCTACAGGATACGAGGAAGTTGGATGACCCTTTTAGATTTGTTGCAAGGGTGCACGTAGTCGCAAGCATGGTTATTTCCAAGGAACTACCAAGCAATGGCATAGGAAACAAAGCTTCCTCTAATTCCTTAATCCGGTTCTTTAGTCTGGCATTTTCGTCTTCAATGACTCCAACGGAATCATGAAGAGCATCTTCGGTTTCCCTGTAAAGTTCATAGATTTTGGATGCGTGCATATTGGCAAGGTCAAGTTCTGAACGATGCTTTCTTTTCTTATTTTTTACATCTCTTTTTTCAATGATTATTTTTTTTTATTCTGTTTCAAAAACAACGCTCTGGAATACGAAGGATTCATCTTCGTCAAAAATTTTGGTACCAACCATGTCCATTGAGCAGGCATGTTGAATTGTGTGTGTGGGTTGATCAAGGTTGCAGAATATGCTTTCCAGATCATCGTCAAGATCCATGTTTTGACGGTAAATTTCAGGTTGCTCCGCCTCCCCTACAATTATTTTTCCCTCCTTCTGCACGGGAAGCTCTTGAGGAAGATGTTCACTGTATCTCTACAAAACTGTTGTGGAGATGTTGGCAGTAGTTTATCAAAAGGTTGGCTGGCTCCAGATTCTTCGTGAAATGAAGAAATGGAGGGGACAATATAACCTCCCGCAAACATTGCTTCAATGCGTGCGAATGTAAAATCTCCTCATTAATGACAATATCTATGTGTGTTGTATGGTGACATGTTAGAAGTAAAGCGTAGTTATTGCAAACTTAGAAGTGTGAAGGTGAGGGTTACGGCGAAGAACATTTAAGGATTGGAGGTTTCATGAACGAACCAAGCTGGCGGCGTGTGAACGACATTGCATGGTATTTGAAATTAAGACTGGGAAGCGATTGAAGGTTTCGTGAAGGAAGCAAGTTCGTTGTGTGTGAATGACATTCCATGGCATTTGAAATTAAAAATAGAAGGGGAGAAGAAAATGCTTCGCAAAAATTGCATTAATGGCAAAACTTCTTGATCCTTGCGCGCATCAATGACAGCTTAGACGGTAGCTACACAATGACCTATTAGCATTAAAGATTTAGAAAAAAAACATATATATACATATATATATAAACAATGTTTTTTATTATGCACACGTGCGAAGGTAACGACCATGGGGAAGAGAAAGCAAGGAAGGAATGTCCAAGTCTGAAAGTGCATGGTTCGGGATTGCGGGTTCTCGGGCGGGTGGGTTCAAAAGAAGGCCTCTATTGTTCGGTGTTCTACAAGTAGCACACAAAGTTCCGTGATATACAAATTGAGAAGCGAACTTGCGAGCTAACTAAGATTTGATAGACCATCTACAGTTTCTGGATCGTGGGTTCTCGGGCTGGCGGGGTAAAAAATGGCGCTCTATTGTTCGGTGCCTTGCAAATATCTTATGATAATAAATTGAGAAGCGGATTTGCGAGGTGACTGGATCAACATTCTACTCCAAGGCTAGTGGGATCCCACAAACGAGCAATACATATTTGTGGGTTGTACATTAGGCCAATTTTCGCCATATAGAAATTAGGTTCTCGGNGTATTTTGTAGCATGTCAATATTGAAGTCTCCTACAAGTACAATGGATCCGTTCAGATGGAAATGGTCCAATGCATTGGAAATAACATTTACTATGTTGGATAATGTTTTTTTTTTTTCTTTTTTTGGTAACTAGGGGAATCGGGAACCACGAAAATATCTTACTCGCGTGACACGGGGTCGAATCCTGTTGGATGCCTTATAACCCCTAGGGAGAAACGCACAGCCCGCAAGCACGCCCTCCCAGTAAACCGGGGTGAGAATCGACCATGAGACCTCTTTTTACATATTTCCTTCCATTTACACGGCACTTGGCAATCTGTCTACACCCCTATGGGCACTATGTTGGGTAATGTTGCATGGGGAGCAGCGTACAGATTTAGTATTGCAACTTTTGTTCCATGAGAAAAAAAATTGGCAAGCACCAGTTCAACATTATTTTCTTCAATATGTATGTGGTCCAAAATTGGTACATGTTTTTTCACCAGTATCATCACCCCATGTGTAATGTAACTTGATATGCAATTGTGATTTGGGAATTGTTTGTTCTGCATGCATAATGCCATGTGTGTTTCCTGCAAGCACAGAATATCGGATTGCATTAAATCATAGTCATTTCGTATATCATCCATGTGTGCATTTAAGTTGTGTGTGTTAAGTGAGAGAATTGATACAGATGAATTTGTTTGTATGGATTGGTAATCATAATGCAGTTGTCATTTTGCGGTGGTCCTGAGTCGTTCCATCTCAATATCAACTTTATGTTTCACTTTGAAGTTATCTTTTGTCAGAGGACTTAGTAAATACAAGGAGTCTATGCTTCTGACATGGGACAGTGTTGTGTATACAAGTCCATGTATCTAAATTCTAGTAGGCTGAAATGCAACATTATCAAGTGTTAGTCCTTGTGATTTGTGGACTGTATGTGCACATGCAAGTTTAATCATAAACTGTTTGCAAATCTTCAGTCGACATGTCTTTGTTGATGTCGATATTGGCTTTGATATTCGCAAAATAGGAGTCCAATCGCTTGCAGTGTTTGAATTATATAGATAAGACAACTTGCTTGCTTGTCACTTGCCTATATGCGATTCATGGAATTTAATCCAAAGGATATCTACTTTTTCTGTCTTCATATAGCCTTTCAGTATTCCATCTGCACCATTCACCAAGCCATCCTGTGAATCATAGTTACAGGCATATATTTCAACTAGCATTTCTAATTTCAATGCAAGGTGCAAAGGTAAAGTGACTGAATGTTCATGACATGGGACATTTCCATGGTTGTCTTCTTCCAAGTCAATCGAATTGATGATGGTATCATCGCCAGGCATGAGCGACAACATGTGGCTATTATGCTTTGCAACATCCTTATTTCTGTAGAACAGGTAAGGGAACGTTGGATCTGTTGGTGTAGGTCGTAAGCACCTCAAATTGATATAGGTCAAGTCATCATATGTTTGGTTGTTTATGCGCATTCTATTCAGAATTGTAATGAATGTTTCATCTGTCTGGCACATTATAGTATGCAACTCAAAGAATTTAATATTGTCTCTCCCGAATTCATGGGCCATTGTTTCCATGTTAACGATAAGTTGTTCAAATATCAAAGAATCTTGGATGGGTTGTGCCTGGTAAAGATCGCCACAGAAGATCATGTCAATGTTTCCAAAGTATTTGGTTTGCACATGTTTTATGCTTCTTAGCCGGCTGTCAATGGAATACAAGAACCGACTGCCAATCAAAGATGCTTCATCTATAAAGACAAGATGGAGTTCCTTGTAAAGCTTAGATAATGTATCCAACATTTCCTTGCTAAGTGCAAGAAACTATGACTTGTTAAAAGGCATTAAAAATGCAGAGTGGACTATTGTTCCACCAGCATTGTATGCAACTTTTCCTGTGTATGCAACTATTAGGCCTTTTGGTTTCATAGGATGAGAGCAATTGTTTGCATCATAGATTCGTATAAGCATTTGGAACAATGCTTTAGCTGTGAATGTCTTGCATGTTCCTGCTCCGCCTGTAAGGAACACGTGCACATGATTGTTCATGTTCAACCATTTTTTAAGGGGGCAATGTCCTTTACTATTGTTTGTTGTCCGCGATTCAACAGACGTCTTATTCTGTGGTATTCATTATTTTCAATCAGGAAAGGATGTTTTGTAACTTGAAAACCAAGGTTGATGCGTTTTTCACTTTCAGTCGTTGGAGGATGAGGAAAATCTGCTTGTAAGTCATAGGACTAGGAAGGAGTTCTGGTTGTTTTGGGGTTTTTGAATGTCTCATCATGATCGCCAGGGTTTTGTAGGTCATTAAGTGAAACTTCTAGATCGCCCCATGTTGGATTAACATTGTAGGTAAATCTAGCTTCATTGATATGCACTATAGTCTCAAAGGAAACATATGTAGCCTCCCATGTAGAGAAGTTATGTATTAATGTCTCTTTGTTTTCATGAAACGGAGCGTACAACAACAATTTTTCTCTATAATAGTTTTCATAGTCACAATGTTTATTGTATTTGACAAACCGTATAACAGAGGGTTTTTTTCTTTTTGATATGGGTGTACCATTTTTTTTGTAATGCGATACGAATTATGCTAAGAAGATATGCCTAATAGGAGATGGACGTTGGATGTAATAATCAATAATAGAGCGACATAGGACGTCCTCTGAATTGTCAGGTTCTTGTTGCAGAAAAATCAGTAGTTTAAGCATAAATGTGTGTTTTTCAGGTGGAGATGTGTTTATGAAGACACATTTTCTTGAACTACAAGTGAGGGGCAAAGAAAGGGCAATGTGAACTTCTTGCTAAGAAGACATTTGTTGAAGATTAAGCAATGTGTTGTCAAGGGTGTGTATCATTTGTATGGCATCAATATGACTTCTTTCATGTTCTTTGTGTATTTTTCTGAATGCAGATGTCATAGATTTGTCAATCTTCGTCATATGTGAGGTGCAATAGGATGTTGCAGCATATGCATTCAGCACGTACTGCGCATCTATATTTTCTTTCCACATAACTGGCATGTCCTTGGAGAAACTGTGCTTCCAAATATGGGAGAGTTTTCATTTAAGGAAAAGTGTTGGTTGCCTAAGCGTTATTTGTATGGCTTTGATGTACTCATCTTCTGATAGATTTACTTGTGTCAAGAAGGCATCAAAGCTCATCATTTCGTCAAATCCTCCTTATTCTAGAAATGCGAACAAGGATTTAGATTTCTCAACAAAAACATTGTCCTCTAAACTAACTGGCTCTATGATTCTTGTAGCTCTCATTGGTGGAATGGGAAAGTTGTATCTGCAATGCAAGCTTTTTCATTTTCTACAACTTCTTGTATGGTGATGTCTATGGACTTTCACAAGGTCTGGCTCCAAATGATCTGTATTGCATGTTATGTATTTATCCACAAATTGTTCGATCTTTGAATTGTTATCAACTCCATAGACCGGTGCACCCTCTATCCACAACAGTGCGTGGTCATCCTCATTTCCCCTATTCTGGAATTCAGTCACAAAAAAGTAGTGTAATATTTTTCTGGAAAACATTTCATCATGGCATATCAATTGTCTCAAAGCATTTATTCTATGTCTATAGTATTGACTACATGTCACTGGGTATTTTCTTATGAGGTAGTCAATGTCGTTATTTTCCAGTGTATCATTTTTTTTTTTATGTTTCCTGTTACTATGCAGGTCAGAAACGACAACCACCAATGGATCCCAGCAATGCTCTACACTTGTAAATGTGATGAAAAATGTCGGCGGCCCCAATTGTTGGATCATTGCAAAAAAAAAAAATGTTTTGTTGCAAATAATTAGGAGAGGTGCGGATGTTCTTGAAATCTATGTATCCAATATCAGATTTCATAATTTTTTCTAGGTTTACTCTGTACTTCACATCCTTGGCCAACAAATTTCTTCCTTGTAACTGGCCTTTTCTTATTCAGACCCACATGCAAGACAGAACTTGCTCTATTATTATGTGCATTGTTTTGAAAAAAAAATGTGTTATGTGATAGGAGAAGTAATCGCTTGAATGTAGTAGCTCCCATCGGACTATTTTATGATAACTGAATCGTTTTATAATATCAGTGCCACATGGATCTCCGTAGAACAATGTTGGAAAGTTCATTTCCTCAGCGAATTTGTCCTTGAATATTCCAAGTGGACGCTGCCCCTCGCCAGGTGCGATTTCGATAATTTTGTCTTGCAAGTCACGAATGCACTGTGAATCAGTGAATCCATGGACCAATGTTTCAGCAGATGTTGCATTCTTTGATTCATCACTTGTATCAAAATCACTAGGATTTTCGAGAGTCTCTGCAGAGTTTCCATGTTCTTCTGCGAGAACACTGTTCCAGTTGGCATTTATACAAATGTTTTATGCTTTGTACAGGGACCTGGAACATAATTACTTTAATTCTTTCATAACAACATGCACACGCACTTTGCCACAACGATTGTAATTGTATTGTTAATGAACTGTGGAGACGTTTTTTGCACAACATCTAGCTGAACAGGCACATTAATAATTGATCATGTTAAGCCCATCTGGGGTTGCTTATAGCCCTGTTATCCCCGATATCTATGAATAACTAGGAGATCATGTCTCGAGGCCCACATGGTCCTAGACATGGAGTACGAGAGCAGGAGCGACTTGAGCATGGTCCTGGAGGACCCATCTTCTTCTTCTCAGCCAGATTTGT